>JAXQQM020062058.1:0-49586 GCA_034641835.2 Pinus albicaulis
TTGAGTATATGGCCTGCTATGATCTCGCCTCAAGGAATAGACTCCCCATTTCCTAGAGTCTCCGCTCTTGCTAAATCATAAGATCTGGTATATCTAGCTTATATCTGGCTTACAGGTTGCTAGATATACTCATAGTGTTATAAGGCTCTTGCTAAATCATAATATCTGGTATATCTGGCTTATATCTGGCTTACAAGTTGCTAGATATACTCTGGGTGTTATAAGGTAGCCACAAAGGTTGATCCTAGACCTCCCCCAGATTAGTCCAAGGAAGAAAGTTTTTGCTGAGCAATATTGAGGCCCCACCTAGGTTTGAAACTCAGTTAACACACCCGGTGTGTCTGTGGGCAGTTGCATAATGCATTAGGTTTAGGAGTATAGGGTCAGTCCCTCAGACATGACCCTGGGCCTCCTCAGAGACAGGAAGTAAGTTTAGGAATTCTCCTAATACCCAAAAAATAAAAAATAAAGGAAAAAGAAAGAAATTCTCCTAATACTGAAAACAAACAAACAAAAAAATGACAGTAGTTAATTATCGATTCTCGTGATTAAAAAAAGAAACGAAAAGAAAACAGACAATAGTTAATTAGTAGTTTCCAACTTTTCACTAGCATGTCGTAACATTTTTTGATGTATATGCATAAATACTTTGACTTCAAGATGACTCAGGGGTTGCTTTGTCAAAGTTTACTTGCATGCTAAAAATTGTTCTGATGTCAACCGACATGGATAAAACATGATCATAAAGAGATAAAATTTGATAAAACTTCAACAAAAAGCATGGATGAAGTTCATACTCGACAACAAGACTGACGTGGGAAGAAACATCTAAAGAAAACTTTTTAAGGTTCCATCTTTCCACTCCTTAATGATAGGTTTAATAAAATAATCAGTTCTTAATGAAGGTGCTACCTCCCCGTTAAGTTATAATCTTTTGTTCCCACATTTTAAGAGTAAAAGATAGAGGCATTGGAAGCCATTTTAGGAGCACTTTGACATGTTTAGAGTCCGATGGTGTTTTTGAGGCTGGTAATGAGAGTGGTGATGATGATCTTTTTGGGTTGAAAGGTAGTTATGAGCAATTTCGGAAGGATGATGATTCACCACTTATTTTATATACTTATAAAAGATCATGGAGGCTGATATAGAGCAAGTAGTGAAGTAATGGGCCTAGAGAAAGCAGTTAAATTCACAAATGACATTGGAGCAGCTGATGCAATTCTTGCGTTACATTCTAAGCTCAAGGAGAATTCATGGATTCGAGGAGTGGCTAAATATCAGCGTCTACCCATATTTGTGATGAAGACAAACATAATGGCGGAGATGGCAAGGGTCATGCGTACTATTCTTGGTTTGGAGACTCTTGGTGCAATTTATTTTAATTCATTCAAAAAGCTTAAGAATGATATTGAGATATCAGATGGAGCAGCCAAGAAAAGATCTTCCCGAGAAGAGATTGATGCTTTAGAAGAGGCCAGACTTGCTATTGAGTATATTGTGATCCCAGGAGGGCAGCCAGTTGAACTTTTTCCAAGATGTGCTGACATTATTGCTCGTCAAATAAAGCTGGTGGAGAGCTATCAATTAGTAACAGAGAAATCAAGGAGATAGCGAGAGTGACAGCCGATGACTACCCATGTTTCAGAGATATGACATTGCAAAACATTGAATCAACGAAAAAAAAACAATGAAATAGTAATCCTCAGTAAATATTCTATTGAGCATATACATAGAGGCAGTGAAGATTCTCAAATGATTGAGCTGGTGGTTCCATGTTATAAATATGAAAACAAGTCTTTTCCCCACACTATATCAACAACGACAAGTGTGTCTAAAAGCAATATAAACAATGAAATGGCTGAATGTTTTGTCAATTCAAAATCTATTATTACAAATGAGCAGAGATCTCTTGAAGTGGAGGAAGATAATCCCAAGATGAACCTGATGCAAGTAAGGCTATGCATATTGGTGTTCCGACAGAGGATGGTCTGGTAGAAGGAGATTTAAGAGCTAAGAACTATAACACTATGGCAGTGGAGCTTCTGCCGATATTATGCTAAACCTCACGTATGTTTGACTTATGAAGGATAACCGTTGGTTTAGATTGACAGTTCAAGTTGATTTCGAACCCCCTCAGTGTTTCGAATTTTAGTGGAGGAGGGGGGGTTCGAAATGGGTACTTTTCAAACTCAGCCATTAACCACATGGAAAGCGAAGGATATGTTCGTACCCCCCCCCCCCCCAATCACAATATGTCTTACCATCTGCTGGGCCCTCCGAAATCCGGTTTCGGGTTTTCGTAAAACAAACGCTCAAAGTCTATACTTGGAACAAATTTTTGTTGCTAGGTAAGGAAAGGAGGTTTGAACAATCATTACCCAAAAAGAGCGATATCTGCACGATAATGTACACTAATGGCACAACTGGTGAACCTAAAGGCATATTGATCACAAATGAAAACATTGTTTCTATGGTGACCGAAATTGCTTATTTTCTTAAATGTCAAAATGAAGAGCTCGGAGAGAAGGATGTTTATTTCTCGTTTCTTCCTCTAGCACATATATTTTATCAGGTGACAGAGGAATTTTTCATATCAAAAAGTGCTTCAATAGGCTTCTGGCGCGGGGATGTGAAGCTTTTGGTGGAGGATAAAGCAGAACTAAAACCAATTGTCTTATGTGGTGTCCCACATGTTTTTTTGATCGCATATATTCAGGTTTAAACCAGAAGATCATCGTTGGAGGATTTCTAAATAGAAAGGTGTTTGAATTTGCATACAAATACAAGCTTAATAATATGCGCAAAGGGTTGAAACATGAAAAAGCATCTCCACTTTTGATCAAGTTGTCTTTAGCAAGATTAAACAAGGTCTGGGAGAACATGTCCGTGTAATGTCATCAAGAGCAGCTCCACTTGCAAGACATGTGGAAGAGTTTCTACGAGTAGTGACATGTTTCCATGTTGTACAGGACTATGGTTTGACAGAAACTTTCGCGGGAAGTTTTCTTTTTCTTCCAAATGTTATTTCAACGATCGAGACTGTTGGTCCACCTGTTCTGAATATTGATGTCTATTTTGAGTCTATCCCTGAAATGGGATATGATGCACTTTCAGAAGTTTAAGCTTTCACAAGGAGAATACGTTGTAGTGGAAAATCTGGAGAATGTGTATGGCCAGTGTTTTGCTATTGATTCGGTTTGGATGTTGTTGAGTTCATCATTTGTCATGCAAAGGTCTTAATTGCCTTGTCCAAGAGGCAAAGCTTCCTGCGATTATGAAATGCTTTCAGCTATTAGCTGAGCATGAAAATGCCGTGAGGAAGGCTACAGAGGAGCGGAAAAGGTGTTCTGATTATAAACCCATACTTGAGTAGGATGGCCTTAAATGGCAACGTTCTTCCTATCAGGGGACAAAGAGGGAGAAAACAAGAGAAGAATCATTAGCTGAAGTATGAGATTACAAGCAGCAACAAATGTCATACCGTGGAAAAAAGGCCAAGCGAACTCCAACACAGGTGTTACATGATATAATTGAGGGCCACATGGAGGAAATTATGATAGCAGGAGGAATTGGTTGTTTTGTAAAGGGTATATTTGAGATACCACAGAAGGAAACACAATCTCTTCCTTCAGACAGTGTGACTGAGTGTAAACAGCAATGTGAAGCCACCAATTCAACCTTTCCTAACAAGGGTGAAGGATTCTTTGTGTCTAGCTATCAAAGGATGCAAAGTGTCATGCGACTAAAGTTTCTGTAGGAAGCAATGTTTCATCTTCTATGATAAATAGGATCGATGCTATGCTTCAAAAGCTAGGAAAAGAAATTGACGATGTAGATGCAAAAATTGGTGACCGATGGCAAATATTAGACAGAGATATTCGAGGGTACACATGGTAGCCAGCACCGCATTAGAACTAATGATTCAGGAAAGGAGGCATGAATGGCAGAGCCAGATGTCAAAGCCACCCAAAGTTGCCTCTTTGTGACCACCTCGGCCACTTTCAGCATACCTTTTTTTATTTACGAAGAGCTGCCAAAGTTAATGTTACAGTCGATTTTGCCAAAGATATTTTTTGTTCAAGGCCTTGCATGGCCACAGTTGCCAAATTCTAATTAAATTGTAGTTAATGAAGATTTCCGAAGTAGATTAGGGCAACCAGCATAGTTGCAGTTAAATACTGCTTGTATTTTCATTATCAAGGGTTGGACCTTGTTAGACTCTGCGTTGGAAAGATCATTGTATTGGAGCACTGTAGTTTTTTCTAGGGCATCAATAATAAGAGACCGTTCACAGGATTCTTGAGCTATGTTAATGGTGATATTTCTTCTGTGTTAATGTTTTTCTCTGTATTTCATGCTGAGCATCAATTTGTCTTATTGTGAAATAGAAAATTTAGATTAAGATTTGCTAAGAGAGCACCTTAGTTTTGTCTGTGTTTACTATCTCAATGTTTTCTTCTGAAGTATAGTTAAAGAATTCTTAACTGCTCTTTAGCTATTACTGAACTCATTTTTTTCTTCCATCTCATATTCACACTGCCAGTAAGATCCAGTCTGCATAGTTAGCTTGCCCTGTGAATGCCCTTGAGAAGTTGATACACAATTCAGCCTTTTATGATTCCATAGCTCAATGGATTAAGTTTCATAGCTCTATCTGTCCAAAAACATAATCAATCAAAACAAACAACCCTCATAATTTCTATAACTAGCCTAATATCAGCCTTTATAACCATCAAGCTAAATCATAAAAACAGAGAGAGCCCTCTCTGAGTCTAGGAAGGATAGGTCCTGGACTCCAAAGCGGTTTGATGTTGTCCTCTGTTGTTTATTCTTACCAATCTTATAAATTACACGGCCACAACAGGTGGCACTAATGTTGTAGGCTAGCCAATCAAGATATTCCTAGTCAACTTCTATGTCTATAGGGAATAGAAGCTTGGTCTCCAGCATCGAAATTGGTCCAACTTACCACTAGACCAAGCCCTATGTAGGATAAATATTGATGGTGAGAAATCACAAGAGGGAGCCACTGATGTTGGAAACTAGTCAATGGAGATAAACCTGGTCACTTTTGTGCCAAATAGGAATAAAACATTAGTCCCTAGCATGGTATGTGTTCTTAAATTACACCAAAACAAGCCTAATCAACTCATATTTTTATTAGTAAGAATGATAGAGATGTGATTTTTAAGGATGGTCTGGCTTTAATATCTTCTCTAGGTTGTTATTTTATTTTTGATCAAAAGCAGGGGAAACACTTCCCCACTATAACATGGGGAAGAGCACTGTCAAACACAGTGGAACATTGGCTAAGTTGCTGCATTTGAGGGGTTTCTATGCCCATATAAAATCCATTTGGACTTGAATTTTGTATTTTCCTCTTGGCCTCATCATGGGCCCTTAGTAACACAATGGAGTGCACTTGTCAGGGTTTGAACCCAAGTCATCATATGCACTCCCCCTTATTGGTAGATCATTTTTTCTTGCATCTCATGTTGATGGCCAGAAGCCCTCTTAAGGGTGCCACTAACATTGCAGGCTAGCCAATCAAGATAGTCCTAGTAAACTTCTATGCCTATAGGGAATAGAAGTTTGGTCTCCAGCATCAAACTTGGTCCAACTTACCACTAGACCAAGCCTTATGTTGGCTAAATGTTGACAGTGAGAAATCACCAGAGGGAACCACTCATGTTGGAAGATAGCAATGGGGATAAACCTGGTCACTTTTGTGCCAAATAAGAATAAAACATTAGTCCCTAGCATGGTAGATGTTCTTATTGCACTAGTACAAGCCTAATCGACTCGTATTTTTATTAGTAGGAATGATAGAGATGTAATTTTTGAGAGTCTAGCTTTAATCTCTTGAAGAATGTTCTTGTTGATTTCCCTGTATGTGTGAGATTTTCTAAACTGGCTCCTTAAATTCTGATGACTAGAAACACTAAAGGATATATGTAATTCCAGGGAATCTTGTTAAGCTTTAAGTGAGAATGTTAGCAGCTAGCTATTATTTCTTGTTTTGTATCAATAGTGAATTGAAGGAATTTGGACGCTAGGAAATTGGACTTCACCTATTGATTTTGGAAATGCACCGCTCAGGTACACAAGATGTTATGGATTCTATAACTTTTTTGTAAACTTCCAAAGTAAGAAGTTGGACTAAGCTAAGCAAGAATCAAGATGATAAGAGGAAGGAAAATTCAACTGGGTTCTGGCACATGTAGAAATGAAGAAATCATGTCTGGAATATGAGTAGTGTACCTTGTCTTGTTTTTATGATTAACCTCCATATTATCATCTAGAAGATCAATGGAAGAAGGAAGGAATCAAAGAATAGATGCAAGGTAACAAGGTTTTTTTGGATATTTGTGTAATAAAGGGAAAATGGGCACTTAAAAGGCAGCCTTGTGCTCTCAAGGAAATGAACTGTTAAGAGCAAATAAACAATCCAGGTTGGAAAGAGAAAATAAACAATAAAGACACAGTTAAATCTTTGCTCCATAAATCATACTGCAATAGCTAAAAGTCTAAGGATGGTTGGACAAAATTCTCATTGTAGCATCTGCTTGGCATTGAGAAGCAAGGACTATAAGAAGGTTCTTGTACAATAATTTCTTATAATTTGCGAATACCATTGCCGAAACTGCATCTGACTTTCATGTGTGTCAGGGAAGAGTTCAGAAATTTGCTTCCTTATGCAGTTAGAGAGGAAAATGCTAAGGCTTGCTAAAATCAGCGATATGCCCGTTGCACAGTGGGAAACTAGATAGAGACAGTTACTATTTAACTTTCAAGAACTTATGCTTGACTAGCTGAAAAGTATTGGATTTTTTTTCTTGTGACCTTGAGTACAAAGTCTCATAATCAATTGGATGAAAAATCAAGTCTATCTTTCAAATGTTTGAACCAGGACTAAATAAAAGAAATAATTCCAGTCTATAGAAAGGTAGCACAGTAACAACATACTTGAATTTTAGGGGTGCTTCAAACAATCTAGTCCTAAAGATAGGATTCCAAGTTGTTTGCAGTTTTTAATTGGTGAAGTTGGCTCTAATTTTGGAACTTTGTCGGCTCTTCTACAGGTATCATTTTGCACCAATTCTTCGCCAGGTCTTTTTCTTGGACTCACTAAAGGAGTTTCATTTTACGCATCCTTTGTATGATTAAACCTTCAATAGAACATTGGTTTGCCATACAAACTTTCTTAGAGAGAAACTGGCAACTCGGAGAAGGTTACAAGACCTCCTTCTATAATGGACAGAGGTGACCCTAGAATGTGGCAACAATTTTCCACTTCAGGCGTTGTAAAAGAAAACAAAGAGCTTCTCTCTGTAACTTCTAAGGCCTACTTGGATGGCCTATTCTGGCCAAAACAACAAAAAAGTACCTCTACGTTGTTATCTTGTGAAGGATAACGTTTCCCTCCATTACTAACTTTTTCTATAGTCACTGCTTCTTGATCCATTAGTTTTGACTTATCCATACACTAAAGAGCATTAAAGATTGTATTCTATTACACAAAGATGATGTGAAAGGGAAAACCTGTTAAAGCATAATATTTCAGTTGATGTATCAAATTCTTGGTTGTATACAAACAGAAACTGTTTGTTCCATACAAATAGAAACCACTTGAAGATATCTATGAACCACCTGAACATCAAAAATGTTCAGTCTCGTAACTCTTAAGTAAATCTGTAAAGAATGTGACATTAGCCTTCTCTTAAAAATCTCACAAAAGCCTGTAAAGATTTTGGCATTCTGTACGCCCAGCCTCTAAAAGCCCTAACTTTCTATCATCCTCTGTGTAAATTTAATAGAATACCGTCAAATACCAGAATAATGAATGTCCATTCTCCCAAAAATTTGAAATGTGCAGAACAGAAAGAGAAATCATTCAATCAAATTACTCGAAATGTATCAGAATCCCCATCCTTTAACTCAATGAATTTATTCGCAAACTATGTCGTTTTTTTAAACAAATTTTTGAGCACAACCTCCTCTAGTCCATTTATAGAGAGCCTTAGCTTATGAGATATTGTCTATAAGCCAAAATAGGGTTAAAATTTTCCATTGAAAGCTTAGAATAATTGAAACTGAAATAACAGTGTTTTGAGCAAGACCTATTTCGACGAATTTAGTTCAGAGTAGAATACACTGGCTTGTTTAATGAATTTTCTCCAAGACAGAGCATACAGGATTCGTGATAGCCACAAAAAAAATTATGGGATTTTGCAATTTAAGCATTCTCTTGCAGAAAAATACCTTTTCTGAACTCGTTTTGACGGTGAAGAAACGCAAATGATCTGTTGGAAATCGTTCATGAAGAGAACTGGGGTCTCGGGGATTTATGCCAGAGCAATTGCATACCAGTATTGTACAAAAGCGCTCGTTTCAGCGTGTGAGCTCGTTTCAGGGCAGGAAGAGGGATAATGCAATAGCGGCAAAATGAGGCGCCATATATTTGTATTTTCGTATTTGAGTCAAATGATTTAATTTTTAATTGGAAAAATAAATGGAAGACTAAGTGGGATAATTATAATGGCTTATGTCATTTCTTTAAGTCACATTGAATCAATATACATTAAGATTTTGTATAATTTAATTATAAATTAAGTAATTATTCATTATTAAAGTGGGGTTTTATATAAATTATTTATTTATTAATGTTAATCTGTAGTTTTTAATAATATATTTATGTCAAAGAAAATTATTTAAATTAATGTTTTATCAAATTTTTTGTTAATTTTTCTATATTATATTCTAATTTACTTTAAACTTGTTTTAAATATGCTTTCACCTTCATGTATGGAGGTTATTTATTTTCATATTTAAAGTTTTGTTGTAATTTTTTTCTTAAAAAAATGACTATTGTGATTGTGATGGTGAGAAAGTATTCTATAAATAGCGTTAAGGGTTATTTAGAATAAATAGGAGATTCTTTCTCTTTATCTAAGACTAATCTTTGAGAGAATGGATATACATTCCCTAATTATCACATAAACAAATTGTGGTTTTTTAGAAAACAAATATTTCTATCAAGGGTTGGCTCCTTGTTCATTAGGGTTGAATATGTTGTGTCATTATGAGTGATTTATTCATTGTCAACTCCTTATGTGGGAGAACACTACAAGCTCCATGTGAACATGAAGAGTAGATATTGTGAGCAATTCTTATCGAGGTTTTTCAAATTATCCAGTTGTTGTACATTTGGTATACATGTTAATAAGCGCATTACCCACAAACACACACCCTCGAGACCAATACCTAGTTCTCTAAAAATCAAATGGTACCAATATTCTTAGTTAGAGGTGAAGGATTCTCCTAAGAGGTTATTTTGTTGGTTTGAGGTGTTGTGTTTTGCCTTAGATACTAAGTGGTTAAGGGCTTCAAGAGTTAAGATTTAAGGGCCAAGGACTTGAGGGGGAAGGGATTTAGGGGTTAAGGGATTAATAATTAAGGGATTCAAGTGTTAGGGGCTAAGGGGTTAGGTTTTAAGGTGTTTGGGGGTTATGTATTAAGGTTTAAGGGTCACGAGTTAAGAGAATAAAGGGTTAGTGCTTAGGGGTTCATGGATTCTAGGTTATGATTTAATGGCTTAAGGTTTCATGCATCAAGGGGTATGTGGCTTATGAGGTATGAGTGTAGGGGTTAAGGGAGTATGGCTTTGGGGTTAAGGGAAGTGTCACTGAGTTTCAGATGTGCTAAGGAGGGAGTAACGTCAAGGTATGCTAGGCAGTGTTAAGGCATGCTAGATGAGAATGGACATGAGTAGCATAAGATGAGTTACATGTAGTTCTTAGGTGAATAAGGCATATGTTCAATTTCAACGACACATGAGAATCTAGGTTTTGTCTTAGAATTTTTTATGAAAACACACTCAAGTACCACAACACATCTACTTTAATGCACAATGAAATCTACACAAATCACTCTCCTAGGTGCCCTCACTCTCCTTAGAACTTGGGCCAATTTCGACGATGGAATCTCCGGATAACTCAAGCCCTAGCTCTAGGATCAAGTTTTTCCTAGGTGTTCCCAAGGATAGAACCTAGTAGGATCAATTTGACCTATAGAAGCAAAAATTCTTGTCTAATACTTTCCCATCACCTTGTCCAAGGTAGGAACATAATTGGTTGCTAAATTCCATCCTCAAACCTAGGTTGGGTCCACTTGGCCCCGTGTGGTCCCATTTGGTGTCAAAGGCCTTTCATCAAGGACCATTTGGGAATGCAAGTTCCCAAAAGATTTTAGGGATTGAGAACCTCCTTCATAAGTCTTATTCTTCTCTCTCAACCCTTCAATCCCCCTCCTCTCTCCCTAGAAGATAAATTCCCTTGCTTAAAAGGAAAGCAAGTCCCACTCTTTATTTTATCTTAGGGAAAGGGTTTCGAGGGTCACTTCCCACCTATTCATTGACCTATACTCTACAAGTGACTTCCTAAACTACCGAGACTCCACCCATCAATGAAAGTCCGTGAAGAGTAAGGAGCCTTAGCTGTGGTGACAATGGGCTAAGCCTCCATCGTTTCCCTTGTCCTAGTAGTCGCCCTCTTAGGAACCCCTTTTAGGTCCACTAATAGTTTGAGTCGTAACAAGTTGTTCACAATTCCATTTGTGAACAACTCTTTGGTATGCCCACTTTTGTCATACTACAACTCCAAGATGAGAAGTCTAGGGCTATGGAGGTTGCCCTTCTTCTCACTGAATCAATCATCTACAATATAGTGAACTAGGGCTAGTTGGTTGGCCCACTTGACTGTTACTTTAGTCCTTCAAAGTATGCACATCCTTAGGCCCTATACACCTGCCCTTCTACCAATTTTGTTGTCCTTCACCAGAACAAGAGTCAGGGTTCTTCTTTGACAGTAACCTAACAACCCTCCAACTGTACTTGGACTACCATCAATCTGCCCAACCAAAGTCAATTCTTTTTACTGATCTAGGGCCCGCAATATTGTCTTCATCTAGGGCTCTTCAAATCTGCCACCTAACAATGGTTTGAGTCCTCTCAAGATCACTGTTCTTGTGTATCAACAATTTGATCTTTGTTGTCCAATCTATGAACAAATATGAACTACTCCTCTTCTCATACTTCTAACAATCTGTAGATGACTGAACTAGGGTCACAAATCAACCACTAACAGTCCATTTACTAATTTTTTATAGGTTTCTTCAGATCTTTGCCTAAAACTCTATGGAAATTCCACCAAAATCAACTCCTCTGCATGTTAATCCATTCTTCATATGGCACATTTCTTCTGCATGCTCAATATTCTGCTCAGGTTCCACCCTCCTTTGGATATGTTGTCTCCACACATACTAAATCTACAAACCATCTTCCAGATCTGTGATCTTTATTGCAAAAATAATCCTTTCTCTAAGGGTCACAACCCGTCTTCTTCTACGCAAATTTGTCATAGCCTTAAGGGCATACCTTATGAACTAAACATGCTAGGAAACTGTCCTAACTAGGGCATTATACTTATGTACTTCTAATTGTTGTAGAAAAAACCCTATCCACAGATAGAAAAAACACGACTCTTGCCTCCATAAGAGACTCGACCTAGCTCACATGGATCCATAGATTCTAGGCATTTCTTTGACTGAATCTTGACATGAACTTCAGATCTCAATGTCAACTCTCAAACTAGGGTTAACTCAGTTAATATTACGCCTATGTCGACTTCTGTTATGGCTCTAAATTATAGTGCAAGCCCTCCTCCATTTATGTTGGTCTTTATCACATACCTTGCTACTAACCACCACAAGGCAAGATGGTATCAACCCTCCCTTCTATTTCATGTAGAAAATCTAACCAACGGGATTCAATCTGATCTTGTAATGTACTAAAACAAGACATTGAATCCTTCCTGCAATTTGTGGAAACAAAACACGATCGCACAATCACATATAAGTAAGAGAAACAAGTTATCAATCGCACAACACAAGATGTATCTGGGGAAGCAACTGCTCAAAACCCCCTATCTCTATTTTGTATTAAGTCAAGGAATCATGAAACAATACAATGCTTAATCTCTCTTGAGATTTTCTCCTACTCTGGATAATCTCCCATGCACTGTTTCTGACAATCGAATCATACTCTTCCACCATGGCATCTACCCATGCGGGATCCTCCACAGCTTCCTCGAAAGAGGATGGCTTCGTCACGATACACTTGCTCATCAGAGCCATGTATCCAGTAAATCGGTCAGGGATCAAGGTTTCTCGTTCTGCGCCTCGTGATGCTCCTACAACCTTCCTCTTCATCTTGAGCCAGGGGTCACAAATTTTCCGTAGTGCGCTTCCGCCTCTCGATGGTTGGCGTTATAGAGCATCTCTTCCACTCCATGAAATTCCTTTTGTGGCTGATCCACATACTAAAGCTCATCCTTAGGAACTACTAGCTCCTCATATGCATGCAAGTGTGGCTCCCTCTCAAGTGAACACTTCATGGCTTTCTCCTCATGAAATTTTATATCCCGTCGCACAACAGTCTTGCGACTGTCTGGAAAATACACACGATAGTTGTGGGGCGTATCAGTGTACCCCACAAATATCCAAACCTCTGTGGTCGGCTCCAGCTTCTTCCTGGCATCATTCGTCACATGAATGTAAACAGGTGAACCAAAAATCCTCAAATGGGAAATATCAAGCCTCTTACCAGAAAACGCCTCCTCGGGTGTACTCATGCAAAGTATCTTGTGAGGAAAACGGTTCTGCACATATACTGCAGTATTGCATGCCTCCACCCACAAGTGAATGGGTAGGCCCTAATCATGCAACATCGCCCGTGTAGCACCCACGATCGTTCTTTTCTTCCGCTCAGCAACCCCGTTCTGCCGTGGGTTATGAGGTGCTATGAGCTCTCTCCAAATTCCTTCTGTGCTGCAAAAGTCCTTGAATTTGCCAGAGATGAATTCACAACCATTGTCGCTCCTTAGAGCCTTCACCTGCTTCCCCGATTCCTTCTCAACCAGTGCCTTGAACTCACAGAACTTTGAGTATGTCTCACTCTTCTTCTGCATGAAGAAGATCCAGCACTTTCGAGAAAAATCATCAACAAAGATCACATAGTACCTGTGCTTTGCTGTCGGTCGCCAGAGTGTCCTACACACGCATGTGTGAATTTTAACATGGATCGTTTGCACAAAGACTATCCTTCTCGTGAAAGGTGGTTTTCAAAAATTTTCCCAAGGTACATCCTCGCATTGATCTTAATCCCAGGTAAGAGTACCCTTAGAAGCCCGTGAGAAATCACAAGACACCTCAAAGCTCCATGGTGAAGGTGACCCAATCTTTGGTGCCACAACTCGTCATCATCCCGGCTCACCACTCCTTCTGCCTTGCCTGCCATTTCTGCGCAACCATCTACCTGCAATTGATAAAGGTTCTTAACTTGAACCCCTATCCTCCGGGTCTCACCAGTTGCCTTACTGCGCAGGAAAGCCTTTCCCTCGCTAAAGACAACATCATATCCCTTGTCTTCTAACATCGCCACATAGATAAGATTCTTCTTCAATCCTGGAACATGCATCACTTCCTTCAATACGAAGGGTTTACCAGACTCCCTCTCAAAGGAAATGGTACCGATACTAGTCGCACTATATCTACCATCATCGCCCATCTCGATGTGCACTCCAAGATCTTTCTCATCCAGATCAGTAAACAAATCTCGATCTCCTGTCATGTGAAAAGACACACCACTGTCAAGAAACCACACTGAACCCATCACACTTGAGACCAAGCATGCGATCAACGAAAAATCCAGCTCAAACTGCGAGGCTAAGGCCTCTCCAGCTGCAGATCCAGTAGCCTGCTTATTTTTCTTCTTCTGTGGACAATTAGTGGCGTAATGTCCGTGTTGGTGACAGTGAAAGCACTTCACCTTGGACATGTCCTGCTTCTTTCCTTTCGCACCAGATTGAGAAGCTTTCTTGCTCTTACCCTTCTTTGCTTTGGCAACCAAAGCGCAATTCTCTTCATTAGAGTTCTTTGATGAAGATTCGTCCTGGGTACTCACCTTATCTCCTCTTGCACAAGATCCGACCAAAGTCGCTCCCATCCTGGCAATTTCTCCCGACCATTGACAGAGTCCTGATAGGAATGCCAACTCTTCGGAAGCCCAAGGAGAGCCAAGCTCACCAAGTCCTCATCATCAACAATCACCCCCACACTTCCCAGCTCATCCCTGCATTGGATGAACTTCGTGAGGTACTTGGGCATACTGTCGCCTTTCTCCATTTTTATGTTTATGAGTTTATCCTTGAGCGCCAACTTCCTCTGATCGCTCTTTCTTTGGAATAAATCTGTCAAAGCTTTCCACATCAAGAATGGAGAAGATTTACCATGAAGGATGGACACTATGTGATCCTTCACACCTTCCAACATAATCCTTTGACACTTTGATGTCTTCTTTTTCCATGCATCAAGTATGGCAGCATCACTAGAAGTAGGTTTTGGAATTTCTGCATCTATGAACTCCTTCAACCCATTGTCATCCAGCACCGGCTTCATCCTGTCCTTCCATGCAATATAATTTGACCTGCCCTCAAGGGCATACTCCAATCGAAATCCATTGAAAGACATCTCAACTTCGACACCAAGAAAACAGTGCTGCAAATTCGAATTCCACCAGCACAAAACTCAACCGCTTCAATGTTTTGCAATTGCTCCAATGATCAATATCCCTCTGATACCATGTAGAAATTTGAATAACTGATATATTATTCACCGAGATTCTCTTGATCACACACTATTTTAGCTTCATGCATAATACAAAATATCTTCTACCATTGATCATTAATTGCGGAAATAAAATCAATTGCATGCACACATTAAAACCACAAACAATCACACATATGAACACAGTATTTAATGGGAAATCTTAAAGCTGAAAACCCCAACTATCTGTATATTATATGTCATGGAGATCATGTAACAATCATAGTACAAAAGCTCCTCACAAGCTCTCATGCACACCCTCAATTTCTACACACTATCAAGCTAGATCTAGCAAAACACATGCTCCAATCTTTTGCCACTTGATAGCCAGCCTCTATTGCGTAATCAATGCTATGGGATGGCTTCATTAAATAGATAAACCACCTGGCTTGTACTGCGCAATCCTCATGGGCTTCTCCACCTATTTGTGTGTTGCAAATAGCAACTATATAGTCACAACTGATAGTTAACCTGCTCTTTCACCTATCTCTGCACTGGTCTCCACTGAAAATTTCCAGGCACTGAAGTTAACTGATGCATTATTTAGTTGATTAATGAGTTTATAATTAGTGAATTAATTAATAATTAATTCACACCACTCTCACTAATTGTATCAATTAGTTAAACTAGATACAAATAGCTCAATTATGTTTAGATTAGTTAAACTGAATACAACTCCACTAACTTCCTCAATCAACTCCACCAAACTCTGTCACATGAGTTCTAACTGAAGTCTTCATGCAATAGCTCCACATAACCCTTAGGAATAGCATAATTCCTTCTGTCATCTCCTGTGCCACATCTGTGCACTTAACTGAAGTGCTCTAAGAGAATAAGATAATGTTTAGAGTCCAAATATTATTAAGAGCTAATAATATTCGACATATCTATTTTTAGACCGGCAATCTAAAAATAGATTCCGCCCAATATGTCTAAAAATAGAAGTCCATCTATTTTTTTCCGACTTGACCAACCATCCAAAAATAGCATCATGCAACTTATCGAACATGATCCATATGTCTAAAAATAGACATAGTCTAAAAATAGGCTTTGCGCCAAAAATAGCCTGCGGGCCCACTTAGTGAAGGCGACTTCTTTCCACTAAGCTCATAATCTTGTTGCAATCTCAACATCAAGGCAACAAAAGGAAGAACCAATAAGAGGGTTAATAAGTCAGGACTTTATCTTTTTGAAAAGGGGCATGCTAGGCACACTAATAATAGTTCCCAATACATGCCAACTGGCATTGTGTGCCAAGTGCTAATGCATGTCAATGCATTCGACCAAGGTGTTCCAGGGCATGCTAAGTATTATATGCAACATGATAATAGATGCTAGGAGAGCTCCATGTTGTGCTAGCGCATGCCACCATGTGCTTGGGTGTCAGTGTCATCACAAGCTGTTCTAGGTACAAAGATGTTCCAAGACATGTGGGGTGATAAGAAATGTTAGTGTGTGCCAAAGCATTAATTTAAGGTATACCTAGATTATTGAGGATTGTTAGGTATTTCTCATTAATAGATTTTTTAGAGCTTGGTTAGGTATTAAATAATATATTTCCTAAACACAATAGTGGAACTTTATCTAAAGGGAATTTGCTAGATAATAAACTTAATAGATATGAAGCATGTGTTGACTCATAGGAAATCTCTATTTGAATAGTCATTACTTGAGGGAAATGATACACACTAATTACTTCTTAAAAAATTGACTGAACCTAACCACTATGGCCTTTGACATATTATAAAAAATACTCCAAAATAATGGTATTAAATTGTTACTTTTTGACAAAAACTATATTAACAGACACATAGCGTTATCAAAAACTCATTGGAATGATCAATGATGATGAATATTTTTTGACCGTCACCAAAAGTAACAAAAAGAGTATTGGTGAGGGTCATTAAAATTTCCTCACTAGAAGTGTCACTAAAGAGAGAATTAGTGATGGGCCTTTAACAACCCTCACCAAAAGTGTCATTGAAAATGTCTTTGGTGACGAACCATAAAGGAACATCACTATATACACTTACAGTGACGGTTTTTTAATGATCAATGATGACGAACATTTTTTGACTGTCACTAAAAGTAACAAAAAGAGCATTGGTGAGGGTCATTAAAAGTTTGTCACTAGAAGTGTCACCAAAGAGAGAATTAGTGATGGGCCTTTAACGACCCTCACCAAAAGTGTCATTGAAAATGTCTTTGGTGATGGACCATAAAGGACCATCACTATATACACTTACAAGGATTGCCAAGGACCGTCACCATATGTGACATCGTGACGCGACCTTAAAGGTCCACAAGCATGACCCTCACCAATGTGCTTTTTTCAGGAAAAGCCATAGTCTATCATCTCATATCGAGACAACAAGTTCCTCAGTACATTTTGGTCCAACCTCTAGTCAATGTTAGGCACCAAGATCGGCAAGTCCACAACTTTCCATCCCCAAACCGATGGACAAACAGAGGTCGTCAATAGGATGATCGTACACATTTTGCACATGTACAACTCAAAGCATCCAAACACATGGGATGAGAGACTCCCCTATGTACAACAAAACTATAAGTGGGCTCTACACACCTCAACCGACCACAACCCCTTTTAGGTGGCCTTGGGATTCCAACCACTATGTCCCATTGACGTAGCCATGCCATTTATGCCACTCAAAGCCGATTCCTACCATGTCCAAATTGTCGATAAGGCAAGAAAATTCATTAAGCACATTCAACACATCTCTGTCAATGGGTTAATGACATATTGATAGAGCTAACCGTAATTAAAATCATGGACATGATTAGCATAGCGGCACACAACTTCGAGGTGAGCGACAAAGTGTGGCTACATCTCCAAGGGGAGCACCGGTTGGACCCCACCGTAAAATTTTCTCGCTCATAAACATCACCAAGGTTTTAGGGGAAAATTCCTTTGAGGTAATTATTACATCATTCCTTGTTATGCACCTAGTGTTCAATGTGACTCATCTCGCCTCTACTTTCCACCTCCACCGGACATCCGACATCGGCAGTAACAACTCACACCAATAGAGTCAAACCCAACCGCTAAAATCAAGCGATAACCGATCAAATCATCGACACAAAGATCAAGAAAGCTTGCTATAATTGCTCCATCTATATTGATTTTTCAAAGTAGGCCAACTCCTTCACTAGGGCAAGTGGCTCACTAGGGACCAAGTTCAACAAAAGTTTCCTTATCTCATGGAGGAACTCAATGCAATCGGGACCACTGATTCCTAAGTGGGTAGGAATGATCTAGGTGGATATTGGTGGCCACCTACCTCTTCCACTTGGACCCCTACCATTTATTCTTTCATTTTTTCAGTTTTCTTAATTGTAGCGCAATTTACTCTTTTTGGTAGTTTTTCAAGTCCTCAACTTCTAGAGTCGTTTTGAGCCCCTAAACGATGTTTTTTTCGGAAATCACCTTTGGAAAATTTGAGTTTGTGACTCAAAATTCAATATTAGTATTTTTATTCCTGAAATATATCTTTATAACAAAGTATCATGTGTGTCAAATGGAGATAGTATGCCAAAGTTACGCTACCCAAGAAATTGATGTACCAATTTACCCCAACGGGGCCCATGGTTTGGTGTTTCATCTCCTAGGGTTAGGTTTTTTGATGTTTAGGTTTTTCCATCATTTATCTGTAATAAATAGGCCTTCGTGCCTCATTGTAACATAGTTCATAGGCTTTTAGCTTCCACATATCTTCTCAGAGATAATGTACTAGCACCCTAGCTAGTTTATTTCCATTTTGTTTGTAAGGATATTTGATTTATGTGATATTAATTCAATGAAGTCTTATTTCTGCTAAATCTATGTGTTTATGTGTATTTATGTATTTTATTTTGTTCCTTCATAAGTTTGGATCAATGTGATATTTTTTAAAGTGATTATTTACCATGATCTTGTTCAATGGTTGGAAATCCACACACATGCCCCATGTATTGTCTTTGATAGGAACCAAAACAATAGGAGACCCACAACGAGATGTACTATGTCTGATGACCCCTTTGTTAAGTATCTCTCAAATTTTCTTCTTAATATTTTCATTCTCCAAAACTGACATTCTATACATGCCAATATTCGAATTTGGTGCATCCTGTTGCAATTGAAACTCATGTTGGATTCCTATTTTTGGAGGTAAACCTTCAAGCTCTTGAAGCATCTTGCATAAATGTTAAAAACTTCAACCAATTCATGCTTCACTTTAGAATCACATCTTGAGAAAGCTTCATATTTAGTGGTATATTTAGCTTTATTCATCAACAACACAAAATTCTTGCTAGCATTCACAAGCCTTTTCATTTGACATGCACTAACAATAGACAAGTTCATCTTCTTATGATGGGATCTAACAATATAATCAACTCCATATTTAAAAATATGATATTTTTTATCATGATGATTGAATATGGATCTTTTATCATATAAATATGGACTCACTAAGAAAATCCCACAAATATCAAGCGGTACAACATCAAGCTATACCTCATTTAAAATTGGTAGTGATGGAAATTTTGAGTTTACATTTTCGTTTCACTTGTAATTTGGCATCATCACATACCCAACCCAAAGGGTAAGGTTTTTCATGAGATGTAGTCTCTAAATTAATTTTCTTGACAATTTCTTTAGAGGTAATATTGACTTGGGATCCATTATCAATAATGTATCTACCCGTGTATGTTTTGTAATGACCTTGATGTGAAAAATATCACTTCTTTATTTATCATATTGAGATTTAATATACTTGTTTGAATAATTATTACTTGCATTATAAGTTATAACTTTCATTCCCAAGGTTGTGATTTTGGTTTCATCACCTGAACCAAATCATAGATCTTCTTGAGTTGTAGTAACAATATTTTCTTCCCCTTGTTAGTGTACTTCTTTGGTCTCAATTCTAGATGTAATTTCCAACGCTGGTCTTCATCATGGCCATCTCTTCAGAAATTTTTACAATTAAGTTTCTCTCCCACTTTCTTGACAATATAATTCTTCTTTCCTTTGCCTTTAAATTTCCCCTTTCCATTGCCTCCATATTTAAAAGGTTTCTTGCTGGAGTCTTGAGGAGCATTCTTGCCTCTTGATTTTAAATGAGTTTCATAAACACATACTTCATCTAGATTTGTGGGATTAAACATAAGTATATTATGTCTCGAATAACTATGGAATCCACATATATACTTAAGGAGAGAATCTTTTGAGGTAAAATCAACACTCAAGATTAAACCTCTTTTTCTAAATTCTTGTGTGTAACTTTGGACACTCTCACCTTTAGCTTGTCTAATTTTTTTCCAATCCATAATTTCTTATTGCGTGTAAGCCAATGGATAAAATTTCCCTCTTAATGAAGCTATAAAATCATTCCAAGAAGAAATAATTTGAACACCTTCTTCAAATCTTCTTTAGTTTTGGCCTCCCACCAGATGAGGGTTACACCTTCCAAGTGAATAGAAGCAAGTTGGATCTTTGTAACATCATCATCAATCTTTTGAATCCTGCAATAAACTTCAATTTTAGGTACACAATTATCCAACTTTTCAACATTTACTTCTCCATTGTACATTGGAAATTCAAGCATGACATCAAGCTTAATCAAAGGAGACTTAGCATGTCCTCTTGGAGAGGTAGGAGGAGTAGTTCCATGTGAAGGAGGTGTGGATTAGGTAAAGGAGGATGAGGAGGTGGGGGATTTCTCCTATTACCACCAATGACCTTTTGGTTGATTATAACTTTCTCCTTGCAACCGTATTGTTCTCTCATAGTACAACACTTTCACCATATCAATCATGTCAAATAATTATTTTATAAAATCTCTCTCATCATCATACATCAACTCTTTTATGTGTCCTTCATGTGCCATGACTTGTGGATTTTGTGGCCTCCTTGAGCCAATTTGAGCGTTAGGTTCTTCATGTGATCCTTCTCCTCTTTTCAATTTAGAGCTTTCAAGCATTGAAAAACCTTGCAAATTCTATCAAACCTTCACAAAACCCATGCTAAGACACCAACTAATCCAAAATTTAAAAAATGGAGGTTTCATGAAATTATTTGCAAGCTATTTTATATCTTTTAGGAAAAGGATCATGATTGTAAAAGCACACAAACTCAATATTTTTTTTCAAAATTTTTAACAGTTAAAAATGGAAAAACATGTAGCATCAAACAAAACAAATTGATAAAGGAGTTCACCCCTACTATGATACGTCTGCAAGTCTAGCTTCTAATGGTGGAATTTTTTTTTTATATGCTAAAAACTCAATACATCAACATACAATCTTCAATCTACAAAAATAACACTACCATTATATCCAGAATGTCAAAAAATCCTTGTCTAGGCTCTTCTTGAGCTCGAAAAGGTTGAAAAGAGGGAAAGATAGGATTATTTATTAAAAGTGCATGCAAACTACCCTGCAAACTGTTGTTTCTCTGAATAATTGACAATAAAACTAGCCACAACCCAATTGGTAGGTGTTGAGGTTGGTATCTCACAAGTCATAGGTTCGATTCACAATCAGTGGTAGAGGTTTTGTTTTGTTTTTTTATAAAAATTAGTTGTTTTTAATTAAATGGGCCGAAGTCCCATTTGTAATTCATGCACCTAGTCACATGGTACCACATGGGACCAAGGGGTGTGGGACATAGGCCACGCTGTCCTCGTATTCCCGCTCCCAAACTCATGGTTGTCACATGGATAGGGCCTTGGGTGCAAGCATGGTGCCATGCTCCCTGCCCCCTTATTATTTCCCTGTAGTCATGTGGTTTTCAAAAATCAAAGTGTCGAGTTGGTTGAGAAATATTATCGCCTAGCCCATCTCCCAACTACTCCACCATTGAAATTTAAATTTAAAACCCTGACCATATTAAATAAGAACCACTTGTAGCCCGATTGATCAGGAATTTGTTTCATAGATGAGAATTCATGGGTTCAAACCCCGTGGAGATTGTAGGTCACCAACCAAAACTTTTGACGAAACATAGAGGGCCACATGGCCATCCCCAATTGGGCCACGTGGCACCCTTTGATTGGGCCATGTGGCACAACGCGATTGTTGCAAATTTAACCAATCAAAATCACCCAAATGTTACCTCATGTGCATGACACATGTCAGTCTTTGATTAGGTCCCATACTTCTTAGTCATCCTATTGATGTCAACACAATGCAAACATACATACTGCCACATGGAATTCGTACATGCATTTTGAATTTTTTGTTGTTTTCCAAAAACTTCATAACAAGATAACTTCCTCATATGGTGTTAGATTGAGGAGATTCAAGCATCGTTGAAATCGGAACAATGATATCTATGATTTGGTGCCAGTTTCGGGATATTTTGAGAATATTTTTTATCCCATGGATCATTAAGCTATATTAAATCTAAATTAATTATAAAAAATTTGACTTAATTTTTTTAAATTTTAACAATAGATTGAATTTTATAAACTAATATAGATCCATATTAACAATGGATCTACCAAGAGTCGAGAGGGATCGAATCTCATTATATGAACATCTCTTCTTATAATGTAAAACTTGAAAAAATATGTACATTCCAAAAGATTTAATCTCTTTTAGTGATTGATAAATATGTGATTAAAATGGATCTATAGTACTCATTTTCTCTCTCAAATTATAGATCGACCATAGTGTAATATTTTATTGGTTAAATTTCATTTTTGAATATTTATTATTATTATTATTATTTTATATTAAAAATTGAATGAGTTACACATTTTGGTATCATTAAAAACAAGGTAAACTATTTTACCTTTAATTATTCTTCCTTGTGAATATTCAAATATTTTACTAATTTTATTAGAATGAATAAAAATGAATTATCTAAGAAATACAAAAATATTTATCATAACTTTAAAATCATAGTTTCAACCATACAAAAATTTGTAAGTTATAAAAAATATATATGCATTTTTTTATAGTAAGTCATTCTGATTACAATTTCATATATAAAATTTTGATATAAGTTCACCAATACATAATCTATAATAAATATCATTTCAAAAAATTAAACATCATGATGATAACGATCTAACAAACATAAACATCATCTAAGATACACATTCAAATTCACTACCATCATCTAATTATATACACCTCTAGCACATATAAACGTCATTATCTAACACACAAATATAATGATCTACCAAGGCATCATCATCATGATCACATCTAACAAAACACAAGAATTCTAATCTAACAAAATCACCACACACATCCTCAAATTAATATAGATCTCATGTCAAATAATTTTTATCACATAGACATATATCTACAAGAACATTAAATTAACATATCTAGCATGACCTAACTATATACACATCAACACCAACATATAAATTAAGTACATAAACATGAACCAAAAAAATGCATCGTGTGTATATATATATATATATATATATATATATATATGCACATATAAATTAAGTACTAATAGGCTGTCGGGATGTGGTATAATCGGGCCACTTGGAGGAAGAGGCATTCCATTATTTCAAGTGCATTTGTTCCATAGCTACACAAAAATAGCCAAGAGGGATAGGGTGTAGAGCACACACATAGGATTTGTGCACAATAGCAGCCCACGAACTAGAGACCATACTTCTTTGTGCTCATAGCCATATTTCCAAACAAAGAAAGAGAGAGGAGCAACCTCACCTTAAAACTGGGTTTTTCTCCTGAAATGGTTTCACAAAGAAAACCTTGTGTCTAATGTGTGTGTGAGATTTTATTTTATCATTTTATATTTTTTGCATAGTTTTTATTTGCATGCATGCACTATTTACAGTAAAATATACAGGCATAAAAATCTAAGAAAATTGTAATAGTGTAGAGTTTCAGATTTTAAATATAATATTATTAGATATGTTCTGATGAGTTTTCATATGGACTGTCCATGGTAGTTTACAGATCACAAGCACAAGCACTCGTTGAGCCATCCAACTATCCAAGAATCCAAGAGTTAATAGATTTAAGAAAAAAATTACCAAAATAAAATAACTGGATACTGCATTTCAAGAAGAAGATGGGAAGTGGCCATTATTCCAATGGTCATGGTTTTGTATCTTGCACCATCTAGATATTAAATAATCCTGGAGAATAGAAGTTTATTTTCACATCTACGAGGTGCCACATGTCATATTGTACATGTGACCAACAAATTTTATCTTGTACATTTCATTTCCATGTGTCATCATCTCCTTTGGATGTTATATTGGCCTCTTTCTCGCTGCTCGTTGGTCGTTGTAAATGTGTGGACATCATTAGAACTAGCGGTCTAATAAGAAAATTCGTGCTCGTGCCAAGTAATATGTGACCATGGGCTATGATTGGAAGCCTTAAAATCCATCATTCCTTGACTTTACGCTTCCACCTTTTCAAATTTAGTGTTGGTCCAATTAGGGACCCATCCTACAACCATTATCAACTAGAACCCTACTTGAAATGTGAAACTTAAACCTTATTTTTTTTTTATCCCTAGGGATTTATATCAACTTCCATATACTGTTGGAAATTTATCAGAGAGGAATATCCAGCTAAACATTTAGTTTTCTTATTTTGGCTACAAAACTGAAGAATAAAATTCCTTCAAATTTATTATCTTCATCCTTGACCTCAGGCTAGGATGTAGCACACATAAACACATCAAAGATAACGCACATACTAAGCTCCCCCTGAACTCTTCACTTGACATCAGTGACTTAGACTTGACATTAATGACAAAAATTGTGAAAAATCTCAACATTCTTTCAAATAATACTTAGGTAGTATAAATCCAAGCAAAAAATTCATTTCAAGAATCCCTTCCACTTGCACAATTGGTAAGAATAAGGAAAAATCACAAGAATATAAAGCGATATCAAAAGGGGTTTTTTCTTGTTGTATTTTGATTTGATAATGACTTCATCCACATGAGCAGTTGAGTCCATATGTTCCTCTAGCTTAGATAAATTGAGTCCCTATGTTCCACTAGCTAACATTCAAGTTTTCTTCTAGATCACATTCCACATTAGAGGCTTATTTTGCAACTAAATCTATAAAATTTCTTGATTTCTATCAATAGTGATAATAGATTCCACCATCCATTTTTTTTTCCTTCCATTAAAAATAAAATTGTTTTATTTTCATTGATACATGTAATGTAGGGATGCAATATTTTTGTTCACTTGCGATGTGATAAATAGGCGATTATTTGGTTAAATGACTCTAAGGGTTTGATTTATTTCAATTTTTCAATGGCATAGATTGATGTTTGAAATTTTCAGTGAGACCTCTTAGAATCTAGAATATTATTGATTAGATATATAAGGTATATGTGACAAAATACTCATCAATTCCATGTTTTTTTTAGATCTACCTACAATATAATAATCACTAGTCACTCCGTAGTATATATTAATAGTAATATGGGCATTTTGTCACAATTAATCACATATTTAATCAATTCACACTAGTGCCCAATGACTAATCTATAACCGTAATTTTTGTTCTCAATTCGCAAGCCCTCACCAATCCAATGTATTGGATGTGAACTTTTGATGTTGTAAAGTATTGTTACTATAGTGTTTACACCAAATAATTTTATCAAGCACATAGCTTGACACCAAGATATCACGCTATTACTACATAAGTAATGTGATGTATCCCACAACTTCATTTACTAACTTTGTTAGCAGTGAAGGTATCGCTCAACGAGACAGTCCTTGCATCTATTAGAAATAAAATTTCAACATGTAAATAATCAATCAATACAAGTGGACACACCTATTAGATGTCAAATTTAGAAATGTTGAAGGGTGTGGACACTTGTAAAATCATCAGTAGATTGACTCACTTAAAATCTACATACAAAAAGCATATTCATAGAAATTAAGTGGATTGCAAAAGTGTTTGCTTGCACAAGTGCACCCATATAGTTGAAAGGATCTTGTATTTTTCAAGCACCAACTAAGAGTAGCCCCACCACTACAAGCATCCTACACACAATGGAAAAGGATACAATCCTTTTCAATTCAAGCACAAATGTAAATGGAAAAGGAAAACATAATCAACATGTTGTTCATCTCAAGAAAATATATAACTACTTCAAAAAAATTCTATTGAACAAGTATGAATCTGAGTTTTATCCCATAATAATATTATAATAGATTTTAAAATGGATTTTAAGTAATTTTATTGATCCTAAAAGAGAAATTCTAGTTCGAGACTTCATCTAATTCATTTTTGAATTGGAAGATTTTTTTGTAATGGTAGACATTTGTAGACCACCCCAAAACTAAGAGTGCAGGAGAGTTTTCTTTTGTGGAATTCAATAATCACTTTCAAGGAAATAAAAGCTTTTCCAAAGTCAAAATCAAGTGTTCCTTTCATAAAATTGAGTAAGGAGGAGGTTGAGTGAGTCATCAAGGTCAATCATTGTAAAAGTATCTTTAGGGTGGATGATGCGGGTGTCGAGGGAAATTACCTTAGAATATGTCTACCGAGAAAAATATAATATTGTCAAGCGCAGTGCTAACTACTCCTAGATTGAGGGAGACTTGTTCTATAATGGGCCGGATTTGATCATGAGGCGATGTGTGGGGGAAGATGATATGCATGATGTTTTGAGAGCCTACCATACTGAGCCTTGTGGGGGGCACTTTTCCGATAAAAGAATCGCATACAAGGTTCTCCATACTAGGTACTATTTGCCTTCACTTTTTAAGGATGCCAATAAGTTTGTTTCTAGTTGTGTCACTTGCTAGCGGATGGGGAGACCAGTTCCATCCGATGAGATGCCTCTTCAACCACAAATAGCCATTGAACCTTTTGAGAAGTGGGCATTGGACTTTGTAGGGCCCATCTCCCCAATGTTGAAAAAGAAAAAGTATATTTTGGTATGAACAGACTACGTCACCAAGTGGGTGGAGGCTAAGGCGTCATATGCTACCACTGAAAAGGCAATAGTATAATTTTTGTTCGAAGAGATCTTTACAAGATTCGGTGGACCGCGCGAGATTGTCACTGATCAAGGCACACAATTTACATCAAAGTTGATCAAGGCACTCACCGAGCAGTACTAGATTAAGCACCACAAATCTACCCCCTACCACCCCCAAGCCAATGGGAAAGTGGAGTCCACGAACAAAGTCCTAGAATCCATTCTCACAAAGACCATTCAACTGCACCATATGAATTGGGTAGATAAGTTATTAGAGGCATTATGGGCTTACAGGATTACTTGGAGGAATGTGACAGGGCACACAACTTATGAACTAGTCTACCGAAAGTAGGTGCTCTTGCCCATTTAATTCCAAGTAAAAAGATTTAGAACAACCATCCGATTGGGAATGAACCTAAATAAAGCTCAAGAGAAGATATTGATGCAGTTGAACGAGCTTGATGAAATGAGACAAGATGCATATCACAGAACCTCATTGGTGCAGGACCAAAGAGCTCGATGGCACGAAAAGTTCATTAAGAAGAAAGTCTTTCGTCTCGGTGACTGGGCCTTATTATATGATAGTAAGTTTAAGAAATTCAAAGGTAAATTCTCTACTAAATGGTTAGGACCTTACGAAGTAGATGATTTTTCGTTAATGGTTCAGTTCGTATTAAGACTACTGATTATGACAAGACTTCCTTTGTAGTGAATGACGATTGGCTTAAAATTTATAACAAATCACTTTCACATAATCAGTTTTTGCATGAAGTTCGAACGGATCCAGTATTAGAGCTAGTTCATGCAGATTGCCAGCCTCTTTCTGGTTCGGTTGAATGATTTCCTTTATATTTACACACACACACACACACACATATTAACCAGTGGCCTGTCATTTTTTCACATCTACAGGTGGTTCTCCCCAAAACCCATGTAGAATAAAGGAGAAATTTGTCAGGAGTAAGTTTATCCCTTTACCCAGGCCTGGCAAATTATTGATGGAAAAGGAACATTTTTTAGCCTTCTTTGGATGCCTTCAGACTCTCAAAAAGTGAAGCTCTCAAGCATTGAATGATCCAGGATCGTAAAATGACATGGACTAGTCGTAGTATAGGGATTCCTTGAGCATAGAGTTGTTCTTTTTCGGGCTCAAGGAAATTTTTACGGGAAGGAAACCCCCTAGAGTCTTGTATGGGCCATTCAGACTCTCTACACATGAATACACTGAGCAGGAACTACTTTAGGCTCGTTAAAATAATAGGGTAGTGGTAGTTCAGGGATCCATTGGGTATTGAATTATTATTTTACCGGCCCACTGGAATAAATACGGAAAATAAGCCCCTTTGAAGCTTTCTTTTAGGACATTTCAAGCTCCCTAAACAAGAAATTCTCTAGGGAGTTATCATCCCAGGCCTAGTCAAAATCCATGGGCTGATAGACAGGTTTTCCAGTGCCATTACTCAGAAAATTTGGTGGCAATGTATGAAAGAAGTCTGCAGATCATGTGCTTTGTTCAACTAACTTTGTACTTAAGCTGTTATGTACTTACCATTATGTGATTAATCATCCAATTCTTGACTATAATTTTTTTTAGAGTTCTGCTGCCTGAGGTTATAGTCTTATAACAATAGTTGCAATATTCACTGGATGCTTGAGATGTTGTTCCTATTAGCAGCATCATTTGTTTTTCTCCTGAGGTTGTTCTAGGCTTTGTTGTTTAAATAAAGAAGCCCTATCAGTAACATTGCCTACTAATATATTCTCTTCTTCTCCATGTATATTTTTACAAACGAACTATGCTTCAAACACCGGACCTACTACTACACCATAGGATATTCACATTTGTGTTATGCCAAAAATTATTTAAGTAACACAGGTAATACACTTGATTACTTAATTTAGTCATAAATGGTTTTAATAAGTACTGTCTGTAAATGCTCCTCAACTAATTTTCCTGAGATTCAAACCATATCCCTATTTCTCAATCTCCCCCCTAATCCCTATAGCCATCCCTAAGTACTAATCGAATCATTTAAATGTCCCCTTGACCTTCCTAGGATTCGACCATCAGTCTGATTCCCTTTTATCCCACAGTTGCATGCATATTCAGTGACAAAGATTGGCCACATTAGCCCAAAATGAAATTAATAATGAGGTGGTTGTGTGTGTTAAAGTGTGATGAGTAAGCAATGATCATGGGTACAACGGGCATGATCTCAGGAATTGTGTGAAAATGGTGATGCGATGATTGATGTGCATGGAATGAGAATTCGACACAATGCTTACACCGTCAAAGCCTCCTTGTTGTATGTGCATTTTGTTCTTATAGCAGGGATGTAATTATTTTTGTTTAATGAAATGTAACAATGATCACCACCTGATCATGGTTATGGGTGGCTGAAATCCGTAATAGATATTTTCTTCATTCAAATTTCGGTCATCACCGGACCTCGCTGTCATTGCAGATTACAATTGTGTCATCATCACCCCTCACGGTTATGCAGTTCACAAGACATCGTTGATTGCGGGCATCTGTGTTCGATGCAGGGGATGTTTAATTATTATCGAGGGAATCTATAATAACATGGGTCATTTTCATTTGCAATGTGGGCGTAGGCATATGGTTCTTCCCTCTGCGTATGTATGTGCCAGTGTTGATAAGCACCACGACTGCCGTAATTTCATATTTCAAACTCACAGAGTCATTGATATCACAGCATAGTCCGACGATAATTATTGTGTATTTTCCTAACAATGTGATTGGCCACCAGTTTCCCCTTTGTCTAGAGCATCATTGCATGAGTGTTTAGCACTTAAAATTTCAATTTTTTGATCATGGGCGCTGACATACATGAACCAACTTTTGGGCAATTCTCTATACTTCTGGAATATCAACTGTGTAGATCCATTATTGAGGATAAAGGCTAGGTAGTCTTTCTACAAACATTCGAAGGATATAACAATGTTTTAGCTCTAGCCTTTGCCCAAAATTTTGATGGAAAAAGGGCAAAGGTTGGAATTCTGAATCTTAAGGTCACCGAAGAATCATTGAGTGAAGCGATCAGGTTGCCTACAGAAGGATAACAATTCTTTAAAGGAGGCCAACTCCACATACCTAACTGTGAAACATTTTTAAAGCTGACATATCACTCTTTAAACTGGGCAAAAGGAGTTCTACGTAGCTTCATCCGGGGACAATGGCACCCACTGCTGACTATGTTGCAACGTTTCTTAACATGTGAAGGGAGGTATGCTATTATTTTTCTCTACCACATTCGACTCTTGATGCATTTCATTGAAGACTGTTCCATCAACATTCCCTGTTTCTTGAGATTGAGCCTTCATAAGATGGATTGAGGAGTGCAATCAGATAGTCAAAAATTTGAGACTGCACTCTATCATCATAGCCTAATCAAAATCCTAGTTATTTCTGAGTTTAAGAAAAGGAGGAAATCTTGGGAGGATTTTCTAATTGAAGATTTTCCAGGTGGAGAGACTCAGGTAAAAGAAAGACAAATTCCTGTAGGTCAAGCTTTAATGTTGAAAAAGGAAGCCCCTACACCTAGTTCTCAGAATACCCCTACTTCCCTTACCTCACTCGCCCAATCTGTCTCCCATTCTTCTGAAAACCCCAAGATGCTAGATCCTTCTCCTAGTCTTGTAGTAGAACCCTCAAGGAAGAAATCACTTAAAAAGAAAAAAGGGAAGCATAAAAGAGAATAATTGGATCCACCAGGATCACGAGCTGAAGCACCTTCGATGGAGATGCCCTCGGTTCATAAGGAACCTCAGCCTAATTCAAAGAGTATAAATGTATTATTTATTGTCCAAAAACCCTTAGCTCATACTGTTGAAACTTCTGCACAAGGTCGGAGAAGGACCCGCAACATGAACGAGCCTCCCCATTCCATATCCAAAGCTAATAGCACCAAACCAGTTCATGTATCTTCATCCCCAGATTCTGCTACAAAATTTCCCCTATCTCCTCCAGAACCCCCTTCACCTGTATTTCAATCCCAAACCCCTAATGATATTGCTCCATATTTCCCAGCTTTCACCCCCATTTGGCCTTCAATGAGTCGAGAAAAACAGGTCTCTTCACCAAAACGAAGCATGAGCCAGGTACTAGGAAGAATTCCCTCACAACAGTCAGCAGCCCCTACTAAAAAATCCACCCCATATGAGGAAGAAAACCTCACAATAAGTTTGGAAGAATTAAAGAAGAGGATCACTAAACTCAAGGATCAGACACATAAGTTTGAAGTACTGTATCAATATGTTGAAGGAGCTAACAACCAACTCAAAAATGACCACCTCAAACTCTTTGCACAAAATTAGGAACTTAAGAGAAAGAACAAGAAATTTTTGAAGTGGAAGGTTTCAAGATTTCGGCCTGTCAAAAATCTCAGTGCTCAGAGCTTGGCCATGCAGTTTGCAAAGTGTTCCACCCCTACAAAACATGTATTGGAAGTATTGGTCAAGGCAGTCTGCCTTTGACTGAGCATCTGATTGGTTGTGTTTTTTTTGACATGAATGCATGAGGGCATGCATCAGATTAAGTGCGGGGGAGATGTTGAACCCCTATTTTTTCACCACCTTTTCACTCTTATTGCTACTTTTAGCTCCTATTTTGTCACCAATAAGCTCCTTTCCACTATATTTTGTCATCCATATGCCTCAAACCATGATGATTCCTTAACCCGAGGTAATGCATTACAAATAATGTTATTTTAACTCTTTTGTGATTAAAATCAAGTGATTAAGTTGTATACTTGTTTTGTTAACTAATATTTATGGGTTATAGTTGTGAAGTGTGCATCAACAGGACCTATTCAGCTATTAAGAAGCATGATTTTGACACTAAGACATGTTTTAGAAGATCTGTACTTAAAGATTAAGCCAGGAACTGCAATTAAGAGGTTTGAAACCACCTAGTAGCCTTTTAATGCTCTAGGTGGTCAACGCCCTACCTTGGTGTCATAAAAGAGTTGTTCGAACTCAAGGATTGATGATCCTTATGCACTAGCTTCCATATTTGTCTAAAACAGTCTCATATTATCCATGTAGCTACAAATGGAGTATGGTTGAACTGAAAGCTAAGATCGAATATTGTAGTCAGACCTGATAGGTTGAATTAGTATAGGAATCCGTTGGATTTGATTTGCATACTATTTTGTAATCGGGCGGTTTAGGTAGTTTTGTAGCTAGTTTTAGTAGCATATGAAAACTTGCTTTTCCATCTATCTCTTTGACTCCTTTGTTAATTGAACATCTTTAGTATGTAAGATGCCTTGAAAACAAGTAAATATACCCCTTCATAATACTTTAAAAAACTAAGTTTTAAGGCAAAATTCACCTCTGAGGTATTTTTGTAGTGTTTTACGGCTTCAAGCCTCGAGGCTACAAAACTGTCCAAAAAACCAGAATTTGCTGAGTTCAAGGTTGTCTTCAAAAATTGATCTCCAGAGGTAAAATTTGGGTTCTTTGTAAGTCATGAACCTCATCAAACATATTCCAACCCAATTTTTTACTCCTATGGTGTTTCATCTTCATTTACAATCAATTGGCTGATGAGCTTTTCTACCACTGTCATATTCAACCCTTTCTTTTCTAACTCCATTTGAATCAAATCTTGTTGCTCCTGAATATCTTACACTTGGTCTTTTAGTGCTCTGTTTTTGGATTGTAAGTGCAAGTTCATCCTCCTAACATGTTTAACCTCCCCTCTTAATGGCTGAGTCCATTTCAACAACTTTTATGTATTTTCCAAAGTTTTTGAAACACTTGTGACTTGTTCTTCCCATATTTTCCTCATTTGTTCAAATTGAACCTTCTCAGCTTTGTGTTTCTTTGCCTCTAGCTTTAAAACTGATATCTCTTTACCTGCTTCCTTCAACTGTTCTTTGAGGGTTTCTATTTCTGATTTTTCAATCATTTTCTCTTTTCCCTTTCTTTACTTGATAACCTGTTCTTCCTTTGCTGGTGAAGAAAAATCTATGATGCTTGTTGGCTGGGAAGATTCATTGATTTTCTCAGTCTCTTTGCTTTACATGACCTTCCTTTCATGTTTGGTCATTGGCTTCCTAGGTTGAAAAAAGAAACTAGCATCATCAACTACAAAATCTAGTTTTTTAGCAGTCTTACCTTTCTTTAGCTTTCTTCCTCCATATTCAATATCTTCAGCTTACGCAATGGGTGACTCTTAAATGTCAATTGCATGTAGGATATCCTCCAAATTTCCTTTAGCCAATGTATGGCTTCTAGTGACTCTCTTTCTGCCTTGTTTGCTAATTGTCTGCTTCTATTTTGCAGGTCTTGTTTGAGGTGTGTCAATCTCCTGCAAAGGTTTTGCTTCCATGTTCACCGGTTCTAGAGGAGATGATATATTTTCTTCTTCAACTTCCTTTGTCACATCTGGTGATGAAGTACTAGTTCTAGGTTTGGAGGCTTTCTTTGGAGTAACCACATCAATTTCATAACCATTCATGAACAAGAAGGAAGTCCAATCTCTGTCTAGCCTCCTTAATTTCTCTAACACTAATAGCTTAATTAGACCATGATGAAAAAGAGAAGTTTCATTACCCTCTGTTTTGATTTGAACCTTATCTGAAATTTTCCCTAGACTTATGTATAAATAAAAAGGCAAGTCCAGTGACCTCTTACCTACAAAATGCAAAAGAAGTCTGAGATGATAGGAGTAGACCATGTGAAATATTCCTTCATGGGTAAAATACTTTTGAATGACCATCAACAGCTTTGCATAATTATCCTTCATGAAAATCCTAGGGATAGCATTTTTCAAATCAATTCCACTGTGTTCTTGCTTGATGAACTCTTTGCAATCTTGCATTGTGAATTTGATGCCTTTAAACCATTTTTCACCTCCTCTAGGGATTCCTGTAGCTGATGAGATTCTCTCTGGTGTCACTGTAAGGTTTAGAATTCCAACCTTTTAATATGTTACTGTGAAGCTGGTGGAAAAACCCTTTGAAACCTGTAAATGAAAACCCTACAACCTCTGACATAATTACAAGCAGCCAGTTCTTCTGAAAACCTCCATGTCATTAGGGTCTTCATTGAGTAAATTCATAGCCATGGGCTCATACCTGTGACAATGGCCACCCTTATTTTTGTTTCCTTCTTGCAGCCATGGATGCTTTATAGTATTCACTGCCTTGCTTGTTGATGACACCTGTAGAATTTGAACTTTCAGCCACCTGCTTGGCTCGATGAAGCAACTCCCCAAAAATTGACTCACATGCAAGGATAAATCACAATATGACAAAAGGATAATTGAGGTAATATTTAATGGTTTAACTGAAAGCTCAAGCTTCAATTATGACACATACAAGCCCAAAAAGGTAATGATGACATCAAACATGGGTATGTACATTTGAATTTAGCATAACAACCTTGAATGACCTCTACCCTTACTACTCTAATCATAAAATGACACCTCATACAACTCTGAGAAGTCAGGTTAAAAAATGAATTTTTGTAGCAAAATTAGTTAAACTTCTGACATATTTGCTACGAAACTAATAGGCAGTTTCGTAGTGATATCAGTTATTTTCCTGTGTAAAACGCTAAGAAAATTTGAAAAAGTGACAGATGTGCGCTTTTGATTTTGAATGCATGGGAAATGACAACTGACACCATATGTGATTGATTTGACATGAAATGGCATAAATGAAGGTGACCCTAAAACTTAGGATAGGCTTTAAAAAGGCAAAAAAATTCCTATACCACATTAAAATGGCTTAGGAGACCTTATCCATTTGGTGAGTGTCCTATATGACCCTATCAAGAAATGTTTCACAATGAGTGATATGGGTCGCATTGTACAAACAAAAGAGGATCAAATGGGATAGTGACGGAAAGAATTCGGATGGGTGAATGGTACAAGTGTGCCTTATCCCTATCATTTATGAAAAGATACCAATTGTATGCCTAAATAGTTTGGTTGTTGACCAATTCGTAGAGAAATATGGTGCAACCATTGCTACCCATGTGTCAAGAGGATGCTGCTAAACGTAGGGATTGGGTGCACCCACTCAGTAATAATCTATTTATGTACATTTTAAACTTAATAATGCACCTTTGAAATTTAATTACATCTATATTTCATATTTTAACTATTGGGTTATTATAAAACACATGACACTATGATTTTTTAAACTTTTTATAGGTGCATTTGTTCCCATCTATGTGGGTATATGGGTCCACCATTTTATCACAGAAAATGTTGATGATGGAAACATGACACAAGACTGTGGAGTGGAAGTTGAGTTCGATCAATCTAGTCGATCTAGACACCATGATCAAAACCTAGTACGAGGGACATTAGGTTACATCATAAAGATACAAGAGATCATTGAAGTGGATTTCTCTTCTTTCCAATGTGTTATTTTTAGGTGCAAGTGGTGGGACACCTTTGATCGGAATAATGTAAAGGAAGATCTCGATAGTAGGTTGATATGTATCAACTCTAGAAAGATGTGGGATGAAGCTAAGCAGCCCTATGTTTTCCCCAAACACTGCAACCAGGTGTTATTTTACCCATATGTGTTGGATAGGGATTAGTGGTTCGTATTGAGACATGACCCTAGATCAAAACATATTTTTGAGAGGTTACACTGAAATTTTTCACCATGACGTTTTAGTGTCTATATGGGTTCATCATTACTCATATATTACTCCCTTAGAAGTATACAACATCAAAGTTCCTAAAATCAAGCCTTGAAATTGAGAGAAAAGCCTTGGCAAAGTCTTAAAACACTAGACCGCACTTTCTTAACATTGACTCGCGTGCCGCACCTTTGTTCTAAAGCAGCTAAAAAAATTTCTTCATTGAAAGGCACTTCGTAAAAAGTAAAATGAAGGCATAAAGTAACATTTAGAAGCCCAACAGTCAAATTTGGAAGTTTCTAGAAGCAATTATCCAGTCGAAGGTTCGCTCCTATCATGTACATTCATTTCTCCATTATGGGAGCCTACCCCTTGGTTTATGGAGTTCAATCCCTTCAAAAGAGGATTATATCCCCTCTTATGTGGAGCTGCAACCTCTTCTCTTTTCCTATAAATTGAAGCCATAGTGTAGCCTCAAAGGGAGGGAGACTTTGAGATTTTTTGAGGAGAAATGCTGTAGAAACTCAGACCCTCTTAACTGATCATTATGTGGGAATGATTACACACCCATGTGCATTTTAGCTGAGAGAGTGCAAAGCTTGTCAGAGTAGATGAAATGCCTATTCCGGACCCCATAAAGACCTGAGCGACATCAAGGCAGACACGGTTGTAAGGCTCTTTCTTCATCAAAGATAATACGAATGGATCCTGTTTTTTCAATGAGTTCTTTAATTAAGTAGCTTGTTTATCATGTTTTATCAATGAGTTATTTAATTAATTAGCTTGTTTCTTGAATTCCTTGATCATCTTGATAGATATATGATTCGTGAATTAGTTTATACAATGCAGGTGCTATTGATTTTTTCCATGTTTGTGATTGCAGATCTTTGAAGACGACTCTTTCAAGCAACTGGAAAGAAGATCATTACGAACAACGCTGGACTACAGGTAGGTCTTCAAAACCTCTGTTGTAGCTAGTTTTTAATCGAATATTATCTAGAGAAAATAGTTTTTGTTTGTCTGTTTGTTGCTAGATGTCCGTAGGACACTAGGGTGATCTGACTTGTCAGCAAGAACGATTTATCCATCCAAAAAAATGGCGACTCCACTGGGGAATGGATCTTGAACTTCGATTTCTTTTATTTTTGACTTGTGAATTTATTTTTTCTAATTTTGATTGGTTTATACTGGCTTGGGCAGTTTATCCATATAGAATCCCTGACAAATGTTTTAGAGTTTTTTAATTTTCTTTTAGTTTTCTGGTATCCACACTTTTCTTTTAGCAACAGTGCAGGCATCTCCACTCTTTTCTTGTATAAACAGTGCGGGACCGCACTTGTTTACACTGAAACCTACAGACCCTGTGAAAATTTTTAGAAAACCTTAAAATTCTCTTTTCTGGATCAGTTTGTTAGATTCTCAGTGTATACCCAGACTTGTATTTTCTATCAGAAAGCTTTGGTTGAGAGTATATTTCAGCATTTTTAAGTTTTGAATGATTTTTTGAAATATCTGCATGTTATAGTGATTTTTGCTTTGTCTTTATCCCACTCAAAGATTAGAAGCATTGGTATACCTTTAGATCATTGGTATTTCCTTGCTTTCTTGCTGAGTTTGACTTCATAGCAGAAATTGTTTTATGAGATTTAGATCCCATTTTCTCATTTGCAAATCTTTAAAAAATTTTTGTTGATAAGTTTGGAATTTCACTTAAAACACCATAATTGGATGTTTTTTGTGTTCTTGCTGATCTATGCAAATAATTTCTTAGTTAGATAACAAGCTAAGCAAAACATCTTCAAAATATTTAAAGCTATTTCAGATTTAGTCTTTAGAATTTTTAGATCTCAAAATTAGTGTTTTTTAGTTTTGAGTGTTATTTCTAGAAATTGTAGTGTTCTTTTGAAGAAAATTTTGTTTGTAGTTTCGATCTTAAATGATAAAAGGATTTATTTTTGAGCAATTGATCATTTTGAGTTCTCATGAAATTAGATTTCTTTTCATTTATTCTTGTTTGAAGGAAAGAATTGTTTTAAAAGATTGCATTTCTCAACTCTTTCTTTTAGATAGAATTCATTGAAAGGAAAGGAATTGTTTCTCATAATAGATGCATTTTTAGTGTGTTTTGAGTCGGGTCACTACATATTATCAGTTTCACTTTCTCACCTCTTGTATTAAGAAACAACCTACTAATAGCAATGCTTAAATTAAAATCAATCTAGTAATTTTTATATTTCTAGGGCTCTTTTCCACAAACATAGCTTAGGCCAATGTCTTGGGGTAGGGAGTAATTAAATCTCCAAGACAATTAAAACAAACAAGTAGTCGATCTTGCGGTAGGAAAAATCCAGTAGTCGCTTGTATGCTCTGGGAAGCTCCTCTTAAAGGAGTCAAGCATGAGGTCATATCCGAACCAGTGGGATAATCAATTCTATCTCATTGGGAATGATAGAAGATGTGCGCGTATTAACAAATGTAAACCTCAGATAGAACATTATCGAGGAGCCTGGGGTCACTTGTCGGTATACCTTGGATTATGTCAAGGAGCCTTCAAGGGGATTGAGCTTTGTTACTCTGCCCTTGCATGTATGTCGAATCGTAGACTGTTCCCCAGGTATATTAGTTCCTGTTGGTAACCTTAGTGGCCATAAAATTTATGATTTTTTCCTAAGGTGACGGTGGAGGAAAGATCCCACTGTACCTGGAGCAGACGTCGACTAGACTCACTTGGACTCTCTGGAGGGTGATCTTCACTCGAGATGGTTTAAGTGGAGAAACTTGCACCGGTTTGTTTCATTAAGCAGGTTGTCGGGGTAACTGTTCCAACCGCCATTTCTACATTAAAATACTACGATGTTGGATTTCATCACCAACTAGTGTTTTTAGTGTGGGAATTTACTGTTTGTGTGTGGTTTGATCTCCTATATTTTTAGGCGTGTGATTCATTTTTTTGTTTCCTTAGCGAATCTAGGAGTCTTCATTGAAATTTTCTTTGATTGTGAGTGATTAATAATTTTTAATCGTGGTTGAATTACCAAGACAATCGCGTAGACTCCAAGGGAAACCCCCTGAGTATACACCAAGCCAACTTGAAGGATTGCGAGCTCTGGCACCACCTAGTGTCAGCAGAATTAGATCAATAGAATTGGGAGAATCATCCATAGTTACTCATCCTAATTATCAATCACAAACAACAGAATATGTTCAAGATCCAATTTCAATTTCCGAAATTACTGGTATTATTTCTCCAACCAGTGAATTAGCTAAAGAGCCTGAAATTTCTGAGCTAGACACTGAACCTACTGTGTTGGAACCATCTTTAGGATTTGTTACTCTGACTTCTAGTGATCCTGATTCACCTAGGGTAAGACATCGCATTACTGAAAACCTTCCTTCTGATCTCATATGTATTGAAGAACTTGTTGGTCGAGACGAAGACGTAGTTCTTCTCGAAACCCAAGAAAATTTGAATCTTAGGGAGCGTGAATCAATATTATACAGTCCTTTTAGAACTGACGCTTGGTATTTATCATTGACATATTTTTTTCAAAACACAGGTCTTACTTATTCACCACCCCGAATTCCTTTTCACCCTACACCAAGAGGTTATCATTCTTCATCAGCTATGTTGGGTGAGTCATCTATGTTTTCTCAATCTCTGAAAACATTTTTATATGGTGGTCCATCTGTTCCTTCGGGATACCAGTTGCTCTCTAGTACTTTCTCGGGGGAAGCTTCTCAACCAATTGAACAAGTTTTATCATCTGGTATAAATGGAACTAAAACTGAAACATTGAACATAGAACAGATTTTAATGATGTTTGGTAATATTCCAAACCCTCGACCTCAAGGAAGTCGGTTAATGCCTAGGGGGAAACCTCAAGGAAGTCAGTTACCGCCTGCAGGGCAACCTCAAGGAAGTCAGTTACTGCCTCGGGGGCAAACTCAAGGTATTCAATTACCTCCCGGAGGGAAACCTCAGGGTAATGTTTTACCAGGTCAAACTGTAGGACAATATTACCTCCCTGGGGAACAACGTCAAGGACAGTACATACCTCAAGATCAATATCAACCTCAGGGATAGTACATACCCCAAGGTCAATATCAACCCCAGAGTCAGTTTATTCCTCAGCGTCAACCCCAGAGTCATTTTATTCCTTAGGGTCAATATCAACCCCAGATTCAGTACATGCCTAGGGGTTATGAACCTCAAGGTCAACACCCAACTCAAGGTTTTCAACCTCCTTCAGGTCAACCATTGTTAAAAGGAACTGGAACTTTACCAATTAATTATCAACCCTAAGTTCAACCTGGTTATGGTCCTTCATATGCACAACCTTCTATGGGTCAATACCCCAGAATGAATATGGTGTGGGATCCATATCAAATTCAATAGAATTTGCAACCTAATGTGCAGTTACCTAATCAACCTGGACAGCCCATAGGTTTTGGTCCAACCCAACAACCTATCCAGCCTACCATTCAAGTATCTTCACCTAGTTCTGTTCAGCAGCCTGGGCCTAGTACACCTAGAACTCTACCTCAAACTTCTATTGTTGCTACAACTTCTGTTCAACCTACCACACCTATTTTTGGAGTATCTGCGGCTCCTATTTCTACTATCCATGTATCAGTGCAAATTCCTCAAGTATCTGTGCCACAGTCAAGACCTATAATTCAGACTATGGCCCAAATGCCCACATGACAAGCTGGTACGAGTACGGTTCTCACTAGTCAACCATAAGTTACTTATAAATTGTGCCAGGGGCAGTATCAATTTGGACAGGCTACAAAAAATACAACATATCAGTATCAGCCCTACCCTAGGTATACTTATCAAGTACCTCAACAAACCCAATATGGTCCGGTTAATCTTAGTTATCTAGGAGGTTTTGCGATTCCGAATGTGCATCTCATTCCAGGATATCCTGGATATCCTCCTCCTAGAATTGGTTTGATCACACAAGGTTATCAAGACCCTAGCCATTGGTTAACGTTTATAGAAAATTTAGATTTACCTGATCTATCACGCCTTACGAACAATCCTATATTTTATCTTTCATATTGGTCGTCGATGCCTAACAAGTTGCCCAGTGATATTCCAAAGTTTGAGGGTAAGTCAGCAGAGGACCCATCTAATCATGTTATGACTTATCACCTCTGGTGTGCATCCAATTCATTAATCGATGATTCAATTAGGTTACGTATTTTTTAGAGAACTCTCATTGGTCTAACTACCAAATGGTACATTGAGTTACCACGAGGCTCATTTAATAATTTTAATGTACTAGCTACTGCTTTATTAACCCATTTTCGGTTGCTTGTCAGATACGACAATGGCACAGAATTTATGACTTCATTAAAAAAATCTACGTCTAAGTACATATTAAATCACATTCATGAATGGAGACGTAGGAGGTGTTTAGTGAAGGTCTTTATTCCGGATCAAATTTTGGTTGAATGGTTTATTAAATCGTTGTTGCCCAAAATTACTGAAGATGTGGCCAAAGGAGGCATCATTACAGAAGAGCAAGTCATTGCTCAGGCTCAGTACCTTGACCTTGTATATAGACAGTCGGGTACTCTGTATGATAAAATCCCTGATTTACCAAGACCTGGTCAATTAAATACAACTCCTTCCGGCTCTCATGCCGCTGATGGTTTAATTGGTTCTGTTAGCACTAGTAAAAGTAAGAAGAAATCTTCCAAGACGACTTCTCCTATTATCACTTTACCTGATTCACCAAAAGGAGATTCTTCCGTTGAAACTTCCGCTGATATTCATGTTGTAGAATCATCTACAACCAAACCTAAAACTGGTGGAAAGAAGAAAGGTAAGAATAAAAACAAAAAATATTCAAAAGATAAAAACGATAAAACTTAACAAACTGACAAAAAACGAAAACCTCGTTATCCTTGTCTAATCTGTGATGAGGATCATTTTACAAAAGAGTGCCCGCATAGAGCCGAGGTATTGAAATTCATTAAGGGTTCACCCATACATGCTGTCTTGAAAGATCCCTTTCCTACTCAAGATAGTAACATGATTGGATCTTCGTCAAATACACTAGAGAATATCTTAATGGTTGCGACGTGATCGTAAGATTACGGTAGTAAAAATCCTATTGGTGGCAAAGAAGCAGAAAGTTATAATTCAGCCTCAACTACATCTCCTTTAGTTTCTGATCCGCTCCAAATCGAGAAACAAAATCTTGACTTAGTAATAAAACCTCCTACTAAAGGTGTACTTCGTAAATCAGCTTTCAATCCACATGCGAGACCTGCTCAAAATTACAATATTGTTGAAGACTTGGTGATTTCCCCTTTAGCAATGTCAGCTTTGGAAGTGTTGAAATCATGCCCAGCCCAAAGAAAATTACTCTTGTCAGCCAGGATTCGAACCTCATGATCTTCAATTTAGAGAATTTTACACCCCGCCTACCCCATCAAATGGCTTTTAAAATTCCAGTAATAGTAAAAAACAAACATATTTTTCGTATTGTTGTTGATGAAGGGGCTTCTACGTGTATTATGTCATTAAAATTTTGGAAATCACTGACTATCCTCGAAGCTTTTGATGGAAGAGGTTTCCATCCATTTGGTATTTTACAGGATCTACCTATAGAGGTCAAAGGTAAAACCATTAATCTGGATGTGGAAGTAGTTGATGCCCCTCTGGATTACAACCTTATCCTGGGTCGTAGTTTTTCGTCTCATTATGTTTCCTTGTAAATGAAAGATCTTTAAAATAGATCAGCTCTCATATTATTCATCTGACCCAGCCTATGCTGATAGCATCCAGCATATCGGAAAATCGACTATCCCTTATGAGGATGTCGAAGTAGGATTGCTTAAAGATTCGACTTTATTAGGAACTTTTTACCTGCCTGCTCCCAATGTACAGCCTCCTATTGCTAATACCAATATGATTACATCAAGTACTAGTTTCTTTGACGATCCTTGGATAGTACCTTCAGAGTCAGAACTAAATCAGGCAGTACAATCATTTTCTGATATTCGTTCAACTAAATCTGATCCAGTGAATGTGATCAATTAGGATTCACTTTTAATATCGAGCTCAGCTTCAACATCAATTCCAGATCTTGGTCAACAATTATTCAATACTGATGAACATATTCATGAATTTTTGTCTGTCGATGAATTACCATGGGAAGATCTACATCATAGGTCTTCATTTTTACCTAAACTCGATCATTTTGAGAATGATTTTTGCTCTATTTTTACTACTGATTACGTCAAAGAACCTCAGAACCCTCTCTCATCTTCCGATTCTCAATTGAATTTAGAAAAAATTTCTACAATGGTTCCAATTGAGATTTCAGTAAAACCCGGAATTGTTGAAAACATTCATATAGGTGCTTCTTGTACGACTGATGAAATCCAAGCATATAAAGCCCTATTTCAGGAATTCCGCGACATTTTCTCTTGGTCATATGAATAAATGCCAGGAATTGATCCGTCGATTGTTGTTCATGAAATTAAGACATACCCGGATGCTAAACCCATCTGACAGAGATTATGTCAGATACATCCGCGAAAAGCTGCCGCTATTAAAGCAGAAGTTGAAAAATTACTTCATGCAGGTTTTATTTATCCGATTCCGTTAATGGATTGGGTATCTAATATTGTTCCTGTCAATAAAAAACAAGGAACAATACGAGTATGTATCGATTATAGGGATATAAATCGAGCTTGTCCAAAAGACAATTATCCAACCCCTTATATCGATCAAATTATTGACGATTGTGCTGGAAGTGAAATGTTTTCGTTCATGGATGGATTTTCTGGCTACAATCAAATCAACATAATCCCTGCAGATCAACCTAAAACAACTTTCATTTGTCCATGGGGGAATTTTTCTTATCGGAAATTACCTTTTGTACTTAAGAATGCTGGCGCCACTTTTCAAAGGGAAATGTCTTATGCATTTCATGACATTAAACACATTGTGCAACCCTACCTCGATGATTTTCCTACTCATTCCTCGCGCATAGCAGATCATATCACTCATTTACGAGCCATTTTTATACGATGTAGGGATTATAAGATTCGCCTGAATCCTTAAAAATGTGTTTTTTGTGTACAATATGGACGATTGTTGGCATTTATTGTCTCAAAGGCAGGAATTCGTGTCGATCCATCGAAGGTTGAGGCTATCATCAATTTACCTTCTCCTTCTACTCTTCACCAAATCCAAAGTTTGCAAGGGAAAGCAAACTTTTTACGTCAATTCATTCCTAACTACGCCGAGTTAACGAAAGGTTTTACCAGGTTGTTGAAACAGAATATTCCTTTCTTTTGGGACGAGATCGCTGATCGATATTTTGATGCTCTTAAATACGCGTTGACCCATGCATCGTTACTGCATCCTCCAAATTACAACTAGGATTACTTTTTGTACCTCGCTGCTTCCGATTCCACGATAGGAATGGTTCTAGTTCAGGAAGATGAATTCCATGGTGAACATGTGATTTACTATCTTAGTCGCAATTTGCATCCCACTGAAATCAAATATTCACATGTGGAGAAATTGGCCTTGGCAGTCATTCAAGCTGTCCAACGTTTTCGTCATTACATACTTTTACGCAAAACAACAATGATTTATGATTGTAACCCTATGATGTATATTTTGACCAAACAATTGCTAGGGGCCAAATAATCCAAATGGATTGTTATCCTACAAGAGTTTGACTTGGAATTTGAAAAATCCAAATCAAAGAAATCATTGATATTTGCTGCACTTATGTGTGACTTCCCATGTACTAATACAAAAACTGTGGCAGAACAACCAATCGCGGATGAATCCTGTTTCTTATTAGTACCATTGATCCTTGGTATGGAGATATCATTGTTTATCTCCAGACCCAATCTTTTTGGCCCGAACTTTCACAGTCACAACGACGTAAAATCCGTTTCCAGTCTCAACAATATCATATTGTTTGTGACACACTATATTTTCGTGGTGCGGACTCTATTTTTCGACATTGTCTCACAAATGAAGAAGCCGAAAAGGTTTTAAATGACTGTCACTCTGGAGCATGTGGCAGTCATATGCTTGGGTATGCCACAGCCCAAAAGATATTGCGCGTTGGTTATTTTTGGCCATCCTTATTTAAAGATTGTATTTATGTGATCCGAAAATGCCATAATTTTCAAATCTTTGATCGAAAGATGCGTGCACCACCTGCTCCTCTTCACCCTATAATTGCTATCGGTCCTTTTGAAAAATGGGGCATTGACTTCATTACATGTAACCCTCACTTGGCCGGGGGGCATGGGTATATTATTCTCGCAGTAGATTATTTTACCAAGTGGGCCAAGGCGATGCCTACATTTGTGGCAGATGGAAAAAATGCAGCTACTTTCGTGTTCAATCATGTGATTTCTCGTTTTGGTGTACCCCAAGTGATAATTACTGATCAAGGGAGCCATTTTCGAAACATCATGATGACCGAACTGACTGATCAACTTGGTCTGCGCCATGACAGTTATACACCATATTACCCGCAGGCCAATGGTCTGGTTGAAGCTATCAATAAATTTTTAGTCACCATGATTAAACGAATCATTGGAATTCATAAATCGAATTGGCATACCATGCTTTTTTCAGCACTTTGGGCATATCGAACCTCAGTAAAAACATCGACATGTTTCACTCCTTTTCAACTGGTTTACGGTTTAGAAGCGGTGTTACCGATTGAATGCAAGATACCATCACTCCAACTAGCCATAGAGTTACTACCAGCTACCTCTGAGGAGGAAAAACACTTTTTGTACTTAGCTCAATTAGATGAGAATCAGCACACCGCTGCATTAGCTATCGAGGCTCATGCGAAACGAATGAAAGCTCAGTATTATAAAAGTGTTACACCTCGTATTTTTTCAGAAGGAGACCTAGTTTTGGTATATGATCAAGTTAACGATAAGCTAGGGGTTGGGAAATTCGAACCCATGTGTCATGGTCCTTATATTGTCAAGCGACAACTTGCGAAAGGGGCCTATGAATTGATTGATTTTGACGGTGTCTCTTTAGGAAAACCTAGAAATGGGCTTTATATGAAGAGATATTACGCTTTATTCTTGTGTGGAGATATTTCCTGTATATTAGTTATTTTCTAGCTAGTTTGCTATAGATTAGAAACACGTGGCTAGCTTAAGTGTGCTTTTACTACTATTCTTGCCTATCTGGATTACTCTTGATATTGCAGATGTCGATGTCTTTTCAAACATATATTGGTTTTGCTGATGGTTCTTGTCATAGTACACAGAACATTTCTTCCGCAGCCTGGGTTATTTATTAACCCACTGACGAGTTAGTATCTATGCATGGGGTAAGCCTCGGTCAAACGACGAATAATATTGCAGAATATAGCGCAGTTATTGAGTTATTGTCTGAATCCATTTCATTTGGAATTCCGAGTTTGATCGTTAGGTTAGATTCTGAACTCGTTGTATTACAATTAAATCGAGTGTATGCAATTAAAAACCCAATGTTGTTAAGATTATTTTTGAAAGTTCGTCTCTTGGAACGAGAATTTGATTATATTGAGTATCAACAAATTCCAAGAAATTTAAACACATTAGCAGATGCAATAGCTTCTAGTGTTATAAACATACATTTGCGATAATGAAAGTAGTAAATCAAAATAACATTCGATAACATGTTGGACAGGTAACTGGAAATAGTAGTATATCATAGCATAAAGTAGTGTTTCAAAAAAATAGTACATATTCCTCGATCATAGGTTCAAAATGCCTTATGATCAGGAAAAAAGTGATACAAAAAATGATATGAGTCTATACATTCGATCATCCACTATCCGTGGTAATGATGATGATAATATACTACAGCCCGTGCCACCCTGCTCATGAATCTCCTGAATGGTCCAGGAACCCCAATGACATATCTCTACAAGCGAAGTGGAATGTCGTCTATGGTAGTCTCTGGGATGTCCATAGTCAGTCGCTCTAGATGGTGTTCCAAATCAGTAAGGATCTCTGCTGTCTGATCCTGTGGTGGTGGTGCTGTTGCAGCTGCATCCCTTTGCCTCCTCTCAAAGGGCCGGAGAGTGACTGGTCAACGGGGACCCACATCTGCATTTGAAATTTTTGTTATCAGTTGTGGATGATTTAAAAAACAAAATAAAAATTAGAATTCAGAACATGTCAAAAATGGTTCTTACTTGAGTTATCCCACTGAGCTCCCGAAGGAAGTGATATATCCCGATCACCGTGGTAATCCATCCCGGCATAAGGGAAGTCTTCTATCATGAAGAGTTGGTTCTCTAACCAATGGAAGTAGGCTGGGGGAAATCGAACAATATTTGTACCCTCATTGTGACGGGCCATCAATGCAACCCATCGGACCATCCAAGGCTCTCGGACTGTACCATGATCAACTAGAATATGTTGCGGGGCCAATAGAGGAATCCTCTCTAGAGAAAAAGTAACCACAATCGATCCATATCTGAAGTTATTCAACTTCCTGTTCTTTGCTCTAGTTAGTTGGCCTTTGATATTGGCCAACACTGCCTCACACCAATTGAAGATGGTGCCTCGGAAACAGTCCACTGCAATCCGCATTTGAGATCCAGTAGCAATGTGTAAAGTTGCACTTCCACATAACCTGGTTACGGTAAATGCAACTACTTTCAACTCAGGACGGATGATGGTTTTGATATCAATCCTTTTGTCTTTAGGATCGGCCTCATCATTGCAGAACTCTAGTTGTAGGCTAGCGACAAACTGGCCACCTGGCCTAGCCCCAAATAGAGAAATCGGTTCGCCTCTTTTAGACAAACCAGTCAGAAATTATATGTCCTCCACCTCGATTTCGAGTCGGTTGCCTCCAATCACAAAGCACTGGTCCTGTACATCCCACTTGTTTACCAAACAATTGAGTAAGTCTATTTGGGCTCTCATGCCCTGAATAGCCCAGAATTTAAATAACCAGCATGCTCTCAAAACTTGTAATGTAGGTGGATGAATCATTGCAGCTTCATCCACCTCCTCGTGTTCACGTTCCCGCCAGATAAGCATTGTAAATATCCTACAATGAACAAAATGAAAGATTAGAATCATTTTAAAAAGAGAATTTTGGGTAATTTGGAGAGAAAATGTGTTTTTATAATCTTCATGGTGCCTCCGCACTTTTTGTTCAGAGACAGTGCGTAGCTACGCACGGACTCTATACTAAAAGTGCGGGACCACGACATTTTTCTTTGTAAGAAAATGTCGCGGTCCGCAGGTATAGTGTGTCTTACCTGCGGACCCCCGTGAGTGAAATTTTGAACCTATTTCTTCCCCAAAAATGAATTTTAAACCCTAAATTAAGGAAATGAATGGATGAAAAGCAAGGACAAGAGAATGTGGATTACCTGGAGTAGACGGTTTTCGATTTGAACGATCGGTTTGTCCGGAATCTTCTCTGGAGCGTTTTTTGCCAAAAGCTCTCACTTTGAACTCAAATGGTAAAAATGATTTTGTAAAACTCCTTTTTATAAGTTTTTTCGAATAAATGAAATTTAATTTTGTTTATTTTTCACTTTAAAGAGATGGTTTTTCAAAATATTTTTATTTTATTAAAAGCAGGCACGTTTAATTTTTTGAGTTTTTGTGCAGAATACCAGATTTTTCGGGTGAAATGGTCGTTTTTGACGAAGAGTATACTTTTATCACTTTTTCGGGCTCTTTAAAATTTACGAAAAAGCGAAACCATGGAGTCCTATTTTTAGCCCTTCCTAGACTCTCTAAATATGAAAATATTTCCAAGTACTTGACTATTCGAACTCGTTAAAGGAAATGAACAGTCGTCCCTTTAGTATAAGTTTACCCCTTTTCCGGACTGAAATGGAATATTTACAAAAAAGGTATATGTTGACTAATCATGATGAATAGAGTTCTCTCCCGCATTATTTTATCCTTTTTCGGGCCTGAGAGACTAAAATTATGAAAAAGTACACCAATGGAGTTTTCTTAAGTTTTTTCTTCCGACTCCCTATAAATGAAAAACACCGAGTTTCTCCTATACTGGACTCGTTAAAATTTAACAGTAAAGGACCTATCGATTACAAACAGGAACGGACCACTCCTTCTTAGAGTTCGATTTTAAACTAAGTTGGACTCATCCGAAGGATGAGCTTATAAACAAGCAAATGTTATCCTCCTGAAGCTTGTCAAAAATAAAGAGGTACTTGCTAGAAATGGCGGGGGAAAAAGAGAGAAAACAAATCCATTTGTTACACTTTGATTTAAAATAAGTATACCACTATTGAACATGAAAATTTTTGTCACAATTCTACCTGGGTTGGGAAAATCCTTTGCCTATCAGTTAATCAAGCCACATTGAAGGTCTTCAACTGGTTTCTGGGTATTAGCTTAGGGAAATTGTTACCAAACCATCTGCAGTTTCTTTATGTGTTCAAGAGGACAGTCAAACAAACCATTCATCTGCAAACATTTATCTCCATTCACGTTGACCATCCCTGAGTCAATCCTTGCAATTTTTTTTTTCAAAAATTGATCTATGGCTTCGTGTCGTGAGCTTGCTTACGACGGATCACTTTCTATCGATGACAACTCATCATCTAGGAAGTTGATCTAGAATCCATCAGTACCTTGGAATCTACATGCCTTAATGGCAAGTTTCTCGCCTTAGATGATAGGTTGCATCATTGACCTTCGATCGAACGATTCTGTGAAATGTTCGACTTCAGATCACGTATTCACATTTCATGGATTGTGCTGAGTACTTTGAGAGCCATTGTCATTATTGGTGGTTTCTCTCACACTTGTTAACAGTTCACATCATTGACTGGTAATCAAGTGGGTTCTAACATGTTCGACTTCGACACATTTAATCGCATGGATAGAATTGTACTAGTTCGGGAAGCAGAAATCAAGACCCTGGATCTAGTTTCCACCATCCAGGCCGGGAAGAGTTTTATTATTCATTATGCAGTAGAATATTCATTACAGATGGCTGCGTCCATGTCGTGTCTACATTATTGATGTAATATTAAAATCATTTCTGTATCAGAACAAGTTTAGTTAGTTTTTGATCTGAGTATGGGAATGCCTACCTCAGTGATGATATATATATATATGTTTTGCATTGAATGTTTTTACAGGATTCCGACTGGGGTGTCCACAGGCTAATCCTTGAAATGATAAAGCACATCACTCTTCGAATGCTCTCAGAATTCGCACTTTAGGGGGAAATTTGTTACACTGAAATTTGTCACCATGACATTTTAGT
>JAXQQM020077327.1:0-14899 GCA_034641835.2 Pinus albicaulis
GTTTGGTCTCAATCTAGTCTCCTAAATTGAGCTCATTTAATTGTCAACCAGGGTTGGTAAACTGCTGAAGTGAAGTGTACTGTATGTACCTAGGTGTTTGTTTCTTAATGCATTGTATGTAGTGTTTTGTGATGTTTTTGGTCTTTTGTAATGATTTATGATGTTTTTGGTCTTTTGGTGGTTTTATGTTCACAAGAAAGATGACTAGAAAGCTAATGGAAAGGAGCTGGTGATTAAAAATAGAGTGAAGCCTAATTGGTTGATGACAAATGACAAATGCAATTGCAAATACTGAAGCAGAATCAAATCTAAACTATGACTAAGCAAAAGCAAAGCTTGATAATGAATTTTAAGCAAATGATTCAAAACACAAACTAAACTTGTCAAATTCTTTCATCAAAGGCATTTGAGAGAGAGCTTGAGACATGGTCAACTAAGTATGCAAATCTTCCTAACTAAACATTTTAAACAACTAACTTATAATGATGCAACATTTTATCCTTGATTAGAGATTTGTTGAAGTGTGTTTGGAGTAAAATATTGATACCATCATAAGATCTTCTACTCTAAGACTAGTTCCTAACTCTATTCTGCAATTTATTTTGATGACACTACACTTCACTCAAAGGTTATGGATTGTTGAAATAGTCTTTTGAGGAAATGTTGTTTGTGAGATGATAGGGAAATTGCAGAAGTACTTCAGGCCTTAAAATGATATTGTCTTCTGTTCCTGTGGTTATGAAGCAATTATAGATTTTAGAACAAGAAGATGTTTGTAAATAATGAAGGCTGTTTTGTTAAGTTTAACAACTGAAGTAATCCAATGTGCAGTGAATGACAATCTGAATGTGAAGTGCAAATGTAGTGAGTTGAACTAAAGCTGAACTTAAAATGTCACTAATCTAAAACAGTGTTGAACTACAAGTCATTATCAAACTTAAAACAAAACAACTGAGCATGGGTTAAGTGCAATTAAACTCCGGAGTATCCTAACTATGCTATCATGCATTACTCTATGGAATTATACAGTCTGTTTGTTCATCATGATTGGTATTTTGGAAGGGTTCCTTCTTTTGGAAGAGTTTTTAGAACAATCCTGACTATGTAATTGAGTGCACATGCAAACATAAAAACTGAAAGCAATGAAAAACTAAGATATCATAGCCATCTCCCACTCATCATTATGATATTTTGGACAAGCGTTTAAGAGCAAGAACAACTATGGTACTTTAGTGAAAACACACAACTAAAACATTCAAGATCACAATCATGCTTAAGACAGTCTAAGGATTTGTTGGAAGAGTTTCTTCTTTTGGAAGAGTGCTTAGCATAAGTATAACTGTGATGGTGAATAAAAGAGATTACAATTAAATCCTACGATACTATAGTCATTTCTCATTCGTCATTATAATCTTTTGGAAAAGCTTCTTCTTTTGGAAGAGTTTTTAGAATGAGTATAACCACAGTAGCTAATGAAAACAACTATGAATTCAACTTCAAATCCTACAATACTATAGCTATTTCCCATTCATCATTATAATCTTTTGGAAAAGTTTCTTCTTTTGGAAGAGTTTTTAGAATGAGTATAACCACAGTAGCTAATGAAAACAACTACAAATTCAACTTCAAAAACGTAAAGGCAGCTAGAATACTTATCTAAATTACGCAAATAAATCCGTGCAAGAGGCAGGGGCCCTCTACCACCTGATGGAATCTAACTCCAAATCAAATCAACGCTTTCAAAACAACACTGTCTGCTTCATTAAAATTGAAATAACTTGAACAGAGCACTCTGCGTCTTCAGAAATGTAGCACAGAATCTAAGCAAAATCTAGAACAAAATATAGCCTATCTCTCGGTTTCCCAAGTGTTTATATAAAAAATGTAAATAACAAGACTTGCAACAATTTCAGGAACATTTTCTTTCCTTATCGGAATCACATTAGGACTCTTGAAGTGGCTGCGTAACAAGGAAATGGACATCTAGACTAAGACAGTCCTATTAGAAGTCTGTCTTCTTAAATGTGTTCCCACGTACCAAAACCATACACAGAATTTGTTTCTTCCTTCATGGTGAGCAACGAACCATGTAGACATGACGTGGAATATGCCCATATGCGGTTTTTCTTGAGAGGCCACCTGGAACATACCCAAACATGAAGACAGCTGCAGAATCGCCGGTTAGCTACGGAATGTCTGCATTCTGCAGCTAGTTCCGGTCAAAATGCATTACAATGGAAAAAATCACAAAACTTTAGCAAGTCAGTCATGTTAATCATTCTAAAAGTAATTTTAACTAAATTCATTGATCAATTGGGTCTAGGATAGCAATGGAAAAAGGAAAATGGGTAAAGTGGAATAAAAGAAAGTACAATTTTGAGGCTCAACATACCCCCACTGCTGTCTCTTTGCATGTCCTCATGCAAATTATCCTATGAACTCAGAGGCTTCTGCAAGAACATCTAATCCTCTCCTTCTCCTTTGTCTAGAAGCTAAAGATCTTCTGGGTTTTCTGATAACAAGTTTGAACCTTAGGTTGGTAAGTGCCCTGATTAGCTTCTTGTTCCTTTTCTTCAACTTTTCATTGGTCTTTTCCACTTTGTCTATATGTAGGGATAAGGTTGAGTTCATATCAGTTTTGAGCTTGACTTGATCTTTGAGAATTTCATTCTCATTTTTGATGTGTCTATTAATTATTTCCAACTCATACCTATCCCTTCTTAATACATCTATTTCAGACAGTGGAGGACTAGGGGTTCTCTCCTTGCTTTCTGAAGCTCTCCTTTCCAAAGTTTCCACATAGTCATAAATTTCTTGTTGAGCAGGGTCAATTTCAGGGGTTCCTTCATTAAAATCCTCTTCAACATCTTCTTCAATGGATGTTTCCTCATCTTCTATATTAATCACCCCTGTTTGTTTAATTTGAGTTTTCCTTAGTTTTCCCTTTAGTCTATGGCTTCTTCTTGGCTGAGAGGATCCCTCTCCTTTCTCTGTGGCAGATTTCTTGATTACTTTCTCTTTCTTAAGTTGTCTCTTGATTTGAGTCAACTTCTCTAAAATGATTTCCTCACTGCTCTCTTGGACGGTTTTGTCAATTTCAACTTTTGAAGCTCTCCATTTTCTACTTCTCCTTGTAGGCTGTGGTTCGGGTGAGGGTTCTTTTGGCTCTTCAAAATGATTTCTTATCAAGAAATTGTCCCATGTATCATTTGTTTTAGCTAGATGGTGTTCAATCAAAATTTTGACCAAACCATGATGATATAAAGTTGTCTCTAAAAATTGAACCCTTCTTTGAACACAGGAAGCCATCTTTTTCAAGCTTTGAAGCAAGAAGTAAGGTAGGTTTAAGTCTTCCCCCAGAAAATGCATTATCAGTCTAATGTGGTAGACATAAAATGTGCCATATCTACCCTCACATGTAATAAATTTTTGCAGAAGAAGTAGTATGTTTCTCCATTTATTTTTCAATGCAGAACTTAGAATTCCTTTCTTAAACACAGTGACATCCATACCTGGTGATTTTAGAATTTGCTTCCAGGATTCATTGTGGAATTCTCTGTTTTTGAACCATCTCTCTCCATTTCTAAGCAACCCTGTAGCTTCTGCAATGAAAACTTCAGTGACAGTGAATTTGACATCTCCCACTTCAACTTCAGTTCCTTGAAATGATCTTGCAAATGTTTTAGTGAATTCTTTGTGGAAGCCATTAAATTTCTCCAAAAATTGTAGCCATCCTATCTGTTGCAACATTTCTTTACATTGAGGGTAGCCTTCTAGGTATTTTGAACCCACTGGTTCAGTTCTTACAATGAAACCCATAATTGCTTCTTCAATGTTCAGATTAACACTCTTCTACCCACAGAAATAATAACTTTCACCTTCGAATTGAAATGGCTTCAAGTTCTTAATGAAAATGGCTTCAAGTTCTTAATGAAAATGGCTTCAAATTCTTAATGAAAATGGCTTCAAACTTCGGAATGACATACCTCTGATTGACAGCGACAACAGCTTCAAACTTCGAGCTGATATGCCTCTGGTTGACAATGAAAACAGCTTCAAACTTCGAGTTGATATGCCTCTAGTTGACAATGAAACTTTGGACTGATATGCCTCTGATTGACAATGAAACTTTGGACTGATATGCCTCTGTTTCTCGGTGGCAAATAGCTTCAAATTCCCACACTGTTATATCTCTGTCTCTTGGTAACAAATGGCTTCAAATTATTCACTGCTATACCTCTGTCTCCTGGTGACAAATGACTTCAAATTATTCACTGCTATACCTCTGCATTTACAGTGATAATGCTCAATCTCTGCCCACGGTGATTCAAACTGATATACCCTTTTGCTCTGCTCTCGGTGATAAGAATATCTTTGTTTGCGGAATGAAGTGCCGGCTACAGAATGGAGTGATGGAAGTAGTCACGGAATGAGGTAATGGAGTGAGGTGGAGGGAACGAATTAATGATTGAAAAGACGGCGGAGATTTTTGCAACGGAAAAGAGAATCATCATTGAATGATTTGGTTGGGTTACGTGAAGAATTCAAACACTCCGGCCATTTGAACCGCTTAAATGATATCGGACATGAAATTTGAAATGAGAGATTTAATCCAAAGTTTGTGGAGGGTTTATTGGTTATGATCAATAAAAATAATTAAAACAACCTTTTCGAACAATTCATAACTAGAAATATGCTAAACTTTATGAAATGCCATTATAATCTAAACTTGTTACCTTTGCTTTTCATTTGATTTTTGTAGTCTTTGTCTTCTTTGTTCACCTTTGGAAGAGTCTTCATAATCCTTCTTGATGCTTTTTATTCATGGATACACTGGATCATTTTGTTGCAATTCTAATGTCTGCTGGTTAATGCCTTCAGGATTTGTAGCCGCGGAATGTCTGGCTAGCTGCGGAAAGGCTGAACAGCTGCAGAATGTCTGTTAAGCTGCAGAATGTACCTGTAGAGCATTTTGATCATGGAATGGAGTGTTTTTGGAATATAGGTGAAATGTTATATGGTATGAATGAAGATGGATGATGAGACATGATATGTATGAAGTGGATGATGAAATGGAATGGATTCAGTTTATGAAATGGAGTGAAAAAAAAAAAAACATAAGAACTGCCCTGCAATCCATGACATGTTTTATTCATTTACAGCAAGACATCAAAATTTTAATTTTGACATGAAAATGAGATGGATGGAGTATGGAATGAGATGAGTGAAACATGGAATGAAGTAGAACATGAATGAATGAATGAAATGGAGTATGGATGGATAAGTGAATGGAGTGAAATGAAATGAGATGAATCATAAGCACTATGGATCTGAACTTATGATTTTGTAACAGCTGCTTGTAAAAACAAAATGGAAAAGTTAGAGTGTCAGAGAGACTCTGATTTTCACCCTATCTTTTTTGTATAAACATGCCAATCAATGATTGGTTTTCATGTTTATACCCTTTTTTTTTTTTTTCAAAAAGAAATGCTTCAGAAAATTTAATCAAGTTGATGAAGAAGAGAGATTCTTCTTCATTAACTTCACATCACTGCTTTCTTGGAACTTCTTGACAAATTCTTCTCTTGAGAGTGGTTTGTGATATAGCTTCAATATATGACCATTCACAAGAAAAGTGACCTCTTCTTCATCTATAGTTCTGATTTTTACTGCCCCATTATCAAAAATTTGAACAATTTCATATGGCCCAAGCCAATGTGTCTGAAATTTCCCTTGAAAATCCTTGAATTTTGAATCAAACAAGAGAGCCCAGTCACCCTCTTTGAATTTATTCTCTTTGATGTACTTGTCATGCCATCTAGCCCTTTGCTGTTGGACTAGACTTGTTTTCTGAACTGCATCTTGTCTGATCTCATCCAATTCATTAATCTGCTCCAGTCTATGCTTTTGTGCCTCCGTCAAATCAAGTCCTAGCCGAACTGCCATTTTGAAGGTTTGAATTTGGAACTCTATGGGAAACAAAACTTTCTTTCCATAAACAAGCTCATAAGGAGTATGGCCTGTTGTGTTTCTCCATGTAGTTCTATAGGCCCACAAGGCTTCAAGAAGCCTATCTACCCAATCTCTTCTATGTAAATGAATAGTCTTTGTTAGGATTCCTTCAATGACCTTATTAGTAGATTCCACTTGACCATTTGCTTGTGGATGATAAGGAGTAGTTTTTCTATGTCTGATTTTGTACTTCTCCATCATTTGCTCCACTAGCCTTGATGTAAATTGAGCTCCTTGATCTGTAACAATTTCCTTGGGACACCAAAACGAGTAAAAATATCCTCAAAAAGAAAAGTAACTACAGATGATTCATTAGCAACAAGTAATGGTTTAGCTTCTACCCATTTAGTAACATAATCAGTGCAAACTAATATATATTTCTTTTGTCTTGATGGAGGACTAATAGGTCCTAAAAAATCCAAAGCCCATTTTTCAAAAGGTTCAATATGTACCTGAGGTTGTAATGGCATCTCACCTGAAGGAGAAGGTTTCCCTACCCTTTGGCAACTGTCACACCTTTTGACATACTCTTTAGCATCTTTAAACAAGGATGGCTAATAATATCCTAAATTAAGGATCTTATAGGCTGTCCTTTTATCTGCAAAGTGTCCGCCACAAGGTTCATCATGACATGCCTTGAGAATCTCAGGCATCTCATCTTCACGAACACACCTTCTAATGATCAAATCTGGACCTGTCTTGTACAACTCATTAGCGACCCATGAATAATTTTCACTATCATTAATGATTTTTCTTTTATCCCTTGCATTCATAATTGAAGGAAATTTTCCTGAAACTAAATAATTAGCAATATCAGCAAACCATGGAGTTTGAGTAGAGATTGAAAAAAGATATTCATCGGGAAATTGATCTTCAACCGGAGTGTCATCTTTGATATTTTGGAGTCTAGATAGGAAATCAGCCACTGTGTTTTGTTTTCCAGGCCTATCTAGAATAGTAATGTTGAATTCTTGTAAGAGTAACAACCATCTTATAACTTTTCCATTAGTGATTGATTTGTTCATTAAATATCTAATTGCAGAATGATCAGTGTGAATAAAAGTTTCATAGCCTGTTATATAGTGTCTAAATTTGTTTATGGCATGAACAACAGCTAAAAACTCTTTTTCAGTTACAGTATAGTTTAACTCTACAGGAGTCAAATTTTTACTGATATAATAGATGGCATAGGGAATTAAATCTTTTTGTCCCAATACTGCTCCTAGAGATGTATCGGAAGCATCTGTCGAGATATGAAAAGGTAACTTCTAGTTAGGTCCCCTTAATATAGGTGCTTCAGAAATTTTGGTTTTCAGGGTTTCAAAAGCTAATTGGCAATCAGAAGTCCACTTGAATTCACAATCTTTGGTGAGTAATTTGAAGAGTGGAGATGCTATTTTGGTAAAGTTTTCTATAAATCTCCGATAATACCCTGTAAATCCTAGAAAACTTCTAACATCTCTTTGACAACTTGGAATGGATAGGTTAGAAATGACTTCAACTTTTGCCTCATCAACTTTAATCCCATCCCCTGAAATGTGGTGCCCTAAAACAATACCTTCAGTAAACATCATAAAACATTTTTCATGACTAAGTGAAAGGTTTGCTTCTTGACATCTTTTTAAGACTTTTTCCAAGTTTTCTAAAGCCTCTTCAAATGTGTCCCCATAAACCGTGAAATCATCCATGTACACCTCTACACAGTCATGTATTAGATCCGAAAAAATTCCTAATACTGCCCTTTGGAATGTTGCAGGTGCATTGCATAATCCAAATGGCAATACTTGGTAAGCATAGGTACCCCAAGGACAGGTGAATGTGGTTTTGTCTTGGTCTTCAAGTGCTACTTGGATTTGATTGTAACCACTAAACCCATCTAGGAATGAGAAGTACTTTTTGCCAGCTAATGTATCTAATACTTGATCTATGAAAGGTAAGGAAAAATGGTCTTTAAGAGTAGCTTTATTTAGTTCTCGGTAGTCAACACACACCCTCCATTTTCCATTTTTCTTTGGCACAATTACCAAAGGAGAAACCCACTGACTATCTGAAATAGGATAGATGAAATTAACATTTAACAATTTTTGCAATTCCTCTTTAACAATTTCTCTAAGATTTGGATTCATCCGTCTTTGAGGTTGTCTGATTGGTTTGCAATTTGCCTCTATATAGATGTGATGAGTACAAGTCTTGGGGCTTATCCCTTTCATGTCAGTGTATTCCCATGCATATGCAGAAGAATGTCTCTGTAATAATTTGACTAACTCTTCTTGTTGAGATTTTTCTAGGTTTTTGTTTATGTTCAAGGTTTTGCCTGGAAAAATTTCACTTGTAGAGCTGCCAAATTTGTCCATAGAATGAAGAGACATCTGCCTAGATGACAAAAAATCAATATTGGATCCCTCTTGAAATGATTCATGTTTGTGTTCTGGAGAGGATTCAAAGTTTTCTAGAGTATTCATAATTTGATTATCTTCACTAATTTCTGAAATTGTGAAGAGTGGTTGTAAATATTCTTCATCCTCTATCCATTGAGTGTCATCTAGATCTGTAATTGTCCTAGATGGAGGATATAAAGTGAATTTCTTTGTTGAACTTCCATCAGAAATATACATATCACCGGACCTACAACTAATAAAAGCATCAGTTGTAGTCAACCAAGGTCTTCCTAGTATAACAGGATGGCCTCCTAGATTATTCTTGGGTGTCAGGATCATGAAATCCACAGGGTACTCCCAAGAGTCTAGGGACACTGGAATGTCTTCTATTACCCCATCTGGTCTGATCACAGATCTATCTGCTAGTTGTAATAGTGTGGGTGTAAAGAGAAGATTAGGAAGTTTCTGTTTGTCCATGATTTGTCTACTCATGATATTTATTGCTGCTCCTAAGTCAATGAGTGTGTTTTGAATTTCAATTCCATTGATGTGAATTTTGACAACTGGATTTCCTGGGTCAAGGTACTTTGGAATAGTAATCTTACCCATCATAATGTCTACTATTTGTCCTACCAGTTGAATTTTATTGGTTTCTCTTATTCTTTTTCTTGTTGTTTTCATACTCAACTCCTTTATTGTTTTGGCTAAAATTGGGATTTCTTTGATGGCTTGCAATAATGGAATTTTAATGCAAACATTTCTCAATTCATCTAAGAAATCATAATTAGGTACCATGATTTGTTTTTCTACACCTCTATCAATTTGTAATCTTTCCGGAAAGGGAGGTATAGAAGTAGATGTGGATGGTTGCTCTAATACAGGAGTTGGATTTATTGGATCTTTTTGTTTTAGTTTTTCAATGTGTGGGTCTTGAAAGTATGTGTCTTCCTCAAGACTTTTATTCACCCGTAGGGAGTCTTCCTCAAAATTATCTTGTTCTTGTATGATCACAGAAGGTTTCCTCTTTTCAAGTATCCTTCCAGACCTAAGTTGAACATCACTAAGGTCTAGAGGAGTAATTAAATAAGTTGGAAACTGTTGGCCTTCTATCATATATGTATTCTGAGGGTTCTTATTATTGGGGTTTGGTATGGGTTGAGCCGACAATTGATTTGACAATTGATTTGATTTTTGAGGGAATGGTAATGAAAGTGGTTGATTTTGATGTGGTTGATTTTGATGATGTTGTTGAGGATTTTGTTGAAGATTTTGAGGAAAATTTCGTTGAGGATTTTGAGGATAAAAATGTGGGTATGGTGGATAGGATGGTGGATACTGATAGTATGGAGAGTATCTTCCATAGGGACTTTGTGTTCCTTGTGCCCAAGATTGATATTGATTTTGAAATTGGGGCCAAGGTTGCTGCCAAGAATTCCAAGGTGGAGGTTGATTATACATTGATCATGGAATCCTTGTGTTTGAGGTCCCTGCCAAGGTCTTCTAGATACAAACGAGAGATTCCTAGAATCAGGAGTTTTCCTAAAGACAAATTTTTGAGACCAGTAGAAGAGAAGGAAAATTGGTCTCAGGTTTTCTAACAAATGAGACAAGTTTCATAAATTTGATCCAAAGGACACTCTCTCACATGTTTCTTTCTACATTTGGGACAAGAGATTGCCAAAGCATCAGATTTTCACTTTTTGCTTGTTTTGTATCTTAAGGGTGTCTATTTGTTCACTAATACTCCCCAAGATGTCAGATTTAAAATCATCAAGCATGTGTCCTATTTCTGATCTACTTACTATCCCAGAAGTAGACTTACTTGCCCTTGCAAGAGCAGGATCTCTTGGACCTTTGACAGTTTTAGATTTCCCTCTTGAAAGGTTGATACATAACTCAGATATTTCAGGTAATGTGAGTTGTGATATATCCCCTTTTCCGATCATGTTAAGGATATCCAACTATTCATCCCTAATTGTTTTCAACAAAAGAGCTTTTAAGGTGTCTTGATCTAGGTTTTCCATTTTTGCTCTTTTGATATTGTAATTAAATCTCTCCAACAAATCTTCCAAATTTTCATCTTCTTTTTGTAACATCTTGAACACTTCTTCCTTATGATTAACCGACATACAATAATCCAAATATCTCTCCAGAAATGCTTGTTTCATGTCTTCCCATGTTCTAATCACCGATTAGACTCCATAAACCACTTCATCGCCAAGCCCCTTCAAAGTTGAAGGAAATAATTTCAATTTGGAGCATCTCTGTAGCAGTCATATGCCCTACAGATGCATCTCCAATTGACATGTACAAATGTGGTTCTTCAGTTTTAAGTCCATAGAAGTCTGGAAGGACAGAGGGTGAAATGTTTTTCATGGTTGTATTGGTTTCTTCATCAAGTATAGGAAACCCAAAAGAGCTTCCTATTCTACCTCTTCCTCCATTTGCACCTCTACCTCCTTCTCCTCTACCTCTACCTTAACCTCCAAATAGTGTGTTTTCTCCATTAAAAACTCCTCCTCCTCCTTCTTCTGCCATGGTTGACTCTCCTGTAGAAGTAGAAAGGTTTGTGTCCCTAACAAGAGTTTTTAGATCTTCTTCTATGGCAGGTTCAGTGGATGAAGTGGAAGGTTTTTCTAATGGAATAGTTGACCTTAGATCTTCTAGAAGTCCAGGATCAGGAGAGGATGGAATATGGGTTTGAGTTGAAGGTGTACTAGCTCTGGATCTAGATGAAACAAGTGGTGTTCTAGAAATCAAACTTCTGCCTCTGCTGCTTATAAATCTTCCCCTTGAATCTCTCTCCCTACGCATAAAATTGTTTTTGGATGCTAATAAACAAAGGTTACCTAGTTTTCACTTCCCCGGCAACGGCGCCAAAATGTTTGGTCTCAATCTAGTCTCCTAAACTGAGCTCATTTAATTGTCAACCAGGGTTGGTAAACTGCTGAAGTGAAGTGTACTGTATGTACCTAGGTGCTTGTTTCCTAATGCGTTGTGTGTAGTGTTTTGTAATGTTTTTGGTCTTTTGTAATGATTTATGATGTTTTTGGTCTTTTGGTGGTTTTATGTTCACAAGGAAAATGCCTAGAAAGCTAATGGAAATGAGCTGATGATTAAAAACAGAGTGGATCCTAATTGATGGATGACAAATGACAAATGCAATTGGAATACTAAAAACAGAATCAAATCTAGACCAATCAGAAACAAAGCTTGATAATGACTTTTAAGAAAATGATTCAAAACACAAACTAAACTTGTCAAATTCTTTCATCAAAGGCATTTGAGAGAGAGCTTGAAACATGGTCAACTATGTATGCAAATCTTCCTAACTAAACAGTTTAAACAACTAACTTATAATGATGCAACATTTTATCCTTGATTAGAGATTTGTTGAAGCATATTTGGAATAAAACATTTATACCATCATAAGATCTTCTTCTCTAAAGCTAATTCCTAACTCTATTCTGCAATTTAATTGAATGTCACAAAACCTTACTCAAGAGTTATTGATTTCTTTTCAAAGTAGTCTTTTGAGGGAGGGCTCTGTTTATGAAGTGATAAGGACATTGCAGAGGTACTTCAGGCCTTAAAATGAGATTGTCTTCTGTTCATGTAGTTATGAAGCAATTATAGATTTTAGAACAAGAAGAGGTTTGTGAATAATGAAGGCTGTTTTGTTAAGTTTAACAACTGAAGTAATCTAATGTGCAGTGAATGACAGTCTGAATGTGAAGTGCAAATGCAATGAGTTGAACTAAAACTGAACTTAAAATTTCACTAATCTAAAACAATGCTGAACTATAAGTCATTATCAAACTCAAAATAGAACAACTGAGCATGAGTTAAGTGCAATTAAACTCCGGAGTATCCTAACTATGCTATCATGCATTATTCTATGGAATTATACAGTCTGTTTGTCCATCTTGATTGGTATTTTGGAAGAATTCCTTCTTTTGGAAGAGTTTTTAGAACAATCCTGACTGTGTAATTGAGTGCACATGTAAACATAAAGACTGAAAGCAATGAAAAACTAAGATATCATATCCATCTCCTACCCATCATCATGATATTTTTGACAAGCGTTTAAGAGCAAGAACTACTATGGTACTTAGTGAAAACACACAACTAAAACGTTCAAGATCACAATCATGCTTAAGACAGTATAAGGATTTGTTGGAAGAGTTTCTTCTTTTGGAAGAGTACTTAGCATAAGTATAACTGTGATGATGAATAAAAGAGACTACAATTAAATCCTACAATACTATAGCCATTTCCCATTCATCATTATAATATTTTGGAAGAGCTTCTTCTTGTGGAAGAGTTTTTAGAATGAGTATAACCACAGCAGCTAATGAAAACAACTACGAATTCAACTTCAAATCCTACAATACTATAGCTATTTCCCATTCATCATTATAATCTTTTGGAAGAGTTAGAATGAGTATAACCAATGAGGCCAATAAAAACAAATCTACAAATCTAACTTCAAACGAAAGGCAACTAGAATACTTATCTAAATTACTTAAATAAACTGCAATAGTGTGTCTTCTACCACTCCCTAGGGAATCTAATCAAATCAAATCAACGCTTTCAAACAACACTGTCCGCTTCATTAAAGATGAAATAATCCTGAACAGCATCAAGGCCTTCTAAATGGTAATAATCTACAAAATCTAGAACAAAATCTAGCCTAGCTCGGTTTCCCAAGTGTTTATATAACAATGTAAATAACAAGACCTGCAACAATTCTCTCAAGAACATTGTATTTCGTTAAAGGAATAAGATTAGACTTTGAAGCTGCTGCAGAAGAGGAAAAAGACATCTGGACTGAGACAGTCCTACTAAAAGTCTGTCTTCTTAGATGTGTTCCCACGTATCAAAACCATACCCAGAATTCATTTCTTCCTTCATGATGAGCAACGAACCATGTAGACATGACGTGGAATATGCCCATATGCGGTTTTTCTTGAGAGGCCACCTGGAACATACCCAAACGTGAAGATAGCTGCAGAATCGCCGGTTAGCTACGGAATGTCTGCATTCTGCAGCTAGTTCTGGTCAAAATGCATTACAATGGCAAAAATCACAAAACTTTAGCAAGTCAGTCATGTTAATCATTCTAAAAGTAATTTTAACTAAATTCATTGATCAATTGGGTCTAGGATAGCAATGGACAAAGGAAAATGAGGTAAATTAAGATGAAAGAAAGCACAATTTTTTGCCCAACACATAGTTCGAAGAAGAAGCTTATAGAAGTCCTTGTCATCCTCCTCTCTTGATATGGGAGTTGTGCCCTTGTCTTCTTTATCCTCTATATAATCGTATCTTGGTTTCTTCTATTGAGATACCTATTCTCTTTGTTTGTGAGGGTATCTCTTTCTTCTGATGACATATTGGCTTAAATTCATAGGCTAAGCTAAGATTATTATTTGGTACCACCATAATATTCCAAAATATGAAAAGAAGCAATATATCACATAAAAATGAAAATAACAGTGAATAATATTACATAAATATGTGAGACCAGTATGGATCCATTACATTAATAATATCAGCAGAAAATAAGCACAAAATAGTGGGGAAAAAATCATATGATATAAGAAAACAAGCCTCCAATAAACAAACACTCCCAAAAATGATGTGTTGCTTCTATATAAAATGCCAGGGAGATGCTACAACACAATCATAGTGAACATAGATGCAACTGGAAACATAAAATAATATAAAAATACTAATATATACCTCGATATATGCTAGATATAAATATCAGGGCTCTATATCACCTTTCCATGACAACCTAAGAGGATTTTTGGAAAATACACCAAAATACAAATGGTGAACCAAAGCCCTAGGGCTAAAGATTCACTACAACTAAATAACTGGGAAGATATGGCTGATATGATGTAGCATAGAATGAATCCTTCTCCCAATAGAATCTCTAAGTTAAACGTTGATCCCTTCAATGGAAATCTATCTCCCCAAATGTTGCACTGAAACCACCCCTGCAACTCCTCCCTAAAATAATGCAGTCCAAGACTGAAACTACAATGTAGGCGATAATAATAAATTGGCCTAGTTTGAAATGCTATAATAATTCACAAGGACCTCATTTAATGGCCTCCCATTGGAAGTAATCCTTCCTCCACTAAAAGCCAGCTCAGAAATGGCCCAATCCAATCCTTCACTATTGCACCCTGCAACACAAGACAACCCTAAGCATAAACTGCGTTGTAGAAGAAATTTGTAGCTTGTCATAATGCCAAAATATGGAAATGTAGCCTAATAAATTCTGCTAAGTGGGAAGTTGAAGTTGCTCGAGAATGAAGGTGGGATTCCCGCTCAGGAACACCCTTGTGCTAAACAACATTGCAGTCTCCGCTAAACACCTGAAGAGAGCAACAAGACATAACAGACCATAAAAAAAAAAATATATCATGCCTTCCATGGCTGCCATCCCCTTCCTTATATGCTTGGTGAAATTCCTCACCTTGGGCCCCACTCATTAA
>JAXQQM020078903.1:0-15183 GCA_034641835.2 Pinus albicaulis
CTTGGTTGGGTAGCTGAGTCAAATTTGTAAACCCACTTGGTTGGGTACTTGAGTCTCATATGTAAATCCACTTGGTTGGATATGTCATTGGTGATAGGAACTTCATAGAGTCATGTACTTCATTGAAAATATGTTTGAAGATTCAACATGAACTCAGGGGGAGCTTGGCCACTTCAGCACATATCAGATCTGCAGAATGTTTCTTCCACATAAGGAGGAGAGTGTTGGTTTTTGATCCGCCCTTTGCCCTTGATGTCAAAGGGGGAGAGTGACATGGTGTTTGAATGAAGAGAAGATAATGATGTCAATATTTGGGAGAGTGACATGGTATCTATCTGCTGTGGTAACCAAACACCATCATGGTTGCCATCAAGTCCAAAGGGGGAGATTGTTGGAAATATGATGCAGTGTGTTGTCCTTGATGGCAACCCACGAATGAAGATGAAGACATGCGACTGTTGACATGTGTTGTCCTTGATGGCAAACCACCTGATGAAGTTATGCTTGACTTGATGGACTTAGTAAATGATGTAAATCTGATATGATATAATGTTTGTTGACAATATAATTCTAAGTGTTGTCCTTGAAAGGCAACCCACCTGATGAAGATGATGACAACTTACTTGATGAAGTTGTGCTTGAGAGAATATGTTCCTGATGAAGAAAATATGATGTTTCTACAGTGTGTACAGAAGGCAATGAAGAAAGGAATTCAGAATGTGCTCAAATATGATGAAAAGAGTATGTCTCTTTGTATACGCGGATTGGCCTAGGGGAAGTCGCGTATGCACGCGGAAAATAACGTGCCAAGTCGCGTATGGGCTAAAGCGCTCAAAAAGTGCAAAACCAAGGGTAACCACCATGGTATTGACCCATGGTATTGGGTAATGATCCGCCTAATTGACCCCGTCCAGGTTGTTTTGGGCTCATAGTAATGTTTTGGCCCATGGTATTGAAAAAGAGGCTCATGGTATTGAAAAAGGATAAACATATATAAGGAGAAGAATTTCATTGTGCAAATCATGAGTGTGGTGCAAGATGTCTGAGCTTGAATGAATACTTCTCTCTGAAGTATATCTGAATGGAAAGGGTTACACTTGAATGATAAATCTGAATGTATGATGCACCAATGATGAAGAAGGGGATCTAGATATGAATTGCTCTTGTATTTGCTAGATCTGATTATGGAAGGCTTAGATCTGTGATGAGGCGAGCATCTAGGCGAACATCTGTCTGAAGCAAAAGGGTAGATCTGAACTGAATATCTGATCTGATGAAGTTTGCTGCTCTGTAATGATTGAAGATCTATACGCTACTTTGCCGCGGAGGAAGCGCGTATGTACGCAGCTTCGCTGAAGTGAAAGCGCGTATGCGCAATGAAATATACACTGAGGTATACGCTGGTTTGTGTGGACGGAAGCGCGTATATACGCGACATCAGTGAAGGGAAAGCGCGTATGAAAACTAGGGTTTGCTGAAGCAAGGGGTATGAAACATCTGATCTGTTCTGCTGTATTACTGCTATCTGATCTGGGTTGTCTGAATTGGTATGTATCTGTTGATGATGTATTTTTGTGCTTAAAAGTATGAAAAGGGTTCAGTCTGGAAATATGATGAATTGTGGCCTGCAAGTGGTGTTCTATTGAAGTTGTTGGATCCAGTGTGAAAATTGATGAAACGTGGTCCAAGGTGGTGCTGAGGGTTGTAGCCTTCAGTCAGGGGGTTGTAGCTCCCTTCCAGGTGAGGCTGGTAAACGAGATCGAGGGGTCGTAGCTCCCTTCCAGGAGAGGCTGGTAAACGAGTCAGGGGGTTGGAGCTCCCTTCCAGGAGAGGCTGGTAAACGAGCGCAGGTGGGTGCCTGCGTGCTGGTCAAGTCTGCGCCAGCACATATGTTGTAAGATGTTTTTCTCTATAATAAAATATTGAAGGCTGAGCAACTGCAGCGGTGGTTTTCTCCCGATTTGGGTTTCCACCTAAAAATCCTGGTGTTCATGTGTGATGCTTTGTGTGATGGTTTATTCTGTTCTTACTGCACATGTTTACTGTTTATAGAACATCTGATGAATGAATGACGGAATGATACAAGTGAATATTTAGTGACATATCTAGATCTCTGTGTATACGCGAGTTTCGTAAAGGGTATCCGCGTATATACGCTAGTTTACTGAAGGAAAGTAGCGTATGGGTTCTAAGGAATGAAAAAGTAAAAAGATTTGTTTATGCGATGTCTTGATTCACCCCCCCTCTCGGTATTTTCCCAAAAATATATTTTTCAATTTCCCGTGGATTCCTTGAATTTTTTCTCCTGCCATCTCCCTCTCTCACTCCCCAAATTATTGTCATCAAACATGCCCCATTGAGGATCTGGAGCAATGTTTGCACCATACTTAGAACTGTCATTGCTGCTAATTGAAATTGGAGAGTCATGTATTAGGGAAGTGTTTAGAGGAAATAATCTCTCGGATAAAAATATAAATGGGAAGAGGGTATTATAATAATTATTGATTAAGGAAATAGAACTTCAATACCATAAGCAGAGCTTCTGCTGCCAGAAGGCATCCATAGCCTCGACAAATTTTCTTTTTAACCCATGTGAGCCAGGATCCTCAATTTATAAAAAATTTCATTGATGTTTCTACAGAAGAGACCAGTGTGTCGGCATGGTAACTAGATAACCATACTGCCATTCACTGGGAAGTAGCAAAAGTGAGCAAGCTGGCTCGTGATGAGACCTCCTATTCCAAGGATGTTTTAGCCATCTAATGGATCATAACCCTGGTGTGGTGGCCATAGTTGGAATGTCACATTGCTACATCCTTATGAATATGGTAGGTTGGCTCTTAATAAGACCCCCTATCCTCTATCTGTAGATAAAATTTAGTTGTCATTACATATTTTTATGATAAATAGAGGGAGGCTCAGTACTCCTTAAGAGTAGGGATGGTGTAAGAAGTTGAAGCATGTCAATAGTAAGTAAAATTATACCCATAATCCCATTGATAATAGACAGAGAGAATTATAACCAGGAAGAGTAGAACCAACATGGTAAATATGATCAATCAGTACCATATATAGTAAAAATCAGTACAGTAAAGTAAAATATAAATAATTGTGTCCCTTTCAATTGTTGTAAGTCTATCATCAAAAAGTTGTCTTTGTCAAATATCATAACATTAAAAATATTCACCTTCTTTAATAAAATCCATAATTCTTATCTGCATAGAGGTATTGTACTTCAGGCCATAAAAGAAATCAAAGAAATAAAGGTTGAAATGAGCTAGGAATAAGTCCATGAGAGGAAACAGGTGTTTGTGAAATATATAAAAAAAGGTGTTGTTCAGAACACACAAAAATTGTACAAGAAACAAAAGTGTTGTTCCAAAATTGGAACAGAAAAAAACAAAAGAGAGTGTTGTTCCAAAGATGGAACAACAAAATCAAAAAGTGTTGTCCCGAAGATGTAACAACAAAATCAAAAAGTGTTGTTCCGAAGATGGAACAGCAAAATCAAAAGTTGTTGTTCCGAAGATGGAACAGCAAAACCAAAAAGTGATTTTATGAAGATGGAATAGCAAAATAAAAAAGTGTTGTTCTGAAGATGGATCAACAAAACCAAAAAGTGTTGTTCCGAAGATGGAACAGTAAAATAGGCAGAAAACAAATTGAATCAACAATCCTATTTACAGTTTTTTTTTTTTTAGTTGAACAAAGAAATGAATTTTTACAAAGATGAAGTTGCCGAAGGATTATCTTCTACAGCTAAAACTTGCATGGTGGAGTCCTTGCATATCTGTTGACAAAAATATTCTTTTGTGAGTGGTTTTTGGTAGATGCACACCCGATGCCCATTTTCTTTAAAGGAAAAATCAAACCCATCAATGGTGGCCAACGTAAGAGTGCCATTGTCATGTACTTCCTTTATTTCATGGGGACCTAACCACCTAGTCTACAATTTACCAGGGAATTCTTGAAACCTGGAATCGTAGAGAAGTGCCTAGTCGCCCTCATGAAATGCCTTTTCTTGATCAGAGAATCATGCCATTTGGCTCTTTGCTGTTGAATAAGTGCAGTATGCTGCAAAGACAAAAGCTAGATTTCATCTAATTCATTTATTTTTTGTAATATATTAATCTAGGCTTCAGTTAAATCCACTCCCACTTCCTGGGTTTTCCTTAATGTTTGTATCTCAAACTCTATGGGAAAATTAGGTTCCTTACCAAATACCAGTTGATATGGGGAGTATCCAGTAGTATTCCTCCAAGTTCTGTGACATGCCCACAAGGCTTCTGGCAATCGAGTATCCCAGTCTCGTCTGTGCGATGAGACTGTCTTCATTAAAATGGCTACAATTACTTTGTTGGTGCTTTCTACCTGCCTGTTCGCTTGCGGGTGGTATGGACAGGTAATTCTGTGAATAACATGATTATTTTTTAGTGTAGCAATGATCTTGTGGCATACAAATTGTGGCCCTCCATCAGTGATTATTTCTCTGGGTAACCCATATCGTACAAAAATTTCAAAAAGAAAATTTATCACAATTTCTTCTGTGGCTTTTGGTAATGCTACTGCTTCTACCCACTTAGTTACGTATTCTGTTGCAACCAATATATATGATTTCTGGTTAGATGATGGGTTGATTGGCCCAACAAAATCTAATGCCCAACTCTCAAAATGTTTTATGACTAGTTGTGGATGCAGGGGCATCTCATCAGATTGGCCAGGGCGGCCCATCCTTTGACAACTATCACAGGCATGAATAAATTTCCTAGTATCCTTAAAAAGTGTGGGCCAATAGTAGCCCATTTGTAAAATTTTATGTCTCGTTTTGTGGTCTGCAAAATTTCCACCGCAAGGTCCATCATGGTAGGCTTTTAAGATATCATAAATTTCGTCTTCCCTAATACACATGCGGATGTGCATATCGGCCCCTGTGTGAAAAAGGTATCCTCCGATCCAGGAGAATCGAGTGCTGCGCTATACTGTCAATTTCCTTTCTCTGGGTGTCAGATGTTGTAATAGATCTAACAAGAAAATGTATAGAAATGGAAAATATGCCCAAGAAATAACAACATTGAAGATAAAACTTCAAATCTTCATTAATATCAAAACCCTTGAGGTAGGGCAACACCATACATTCACTCCTTAAGGAAGGAGATCACTCCACAAGCCATATGCTTTCCGATACAGTAATCCTTGACATCTCTCAATGGAGAGTCTCTAGCTTCTATATAGGTTTCATACATGCAATACCATGGGTAGTTACCATGGGTCTCTCAATACCATACATCCAATACAATGGGATTATTACTTTATTCCCTAGCTACATGTGGTCCCTTACATAATGTGGGTTAACCACTTTATTTATTAACTATGGCCCATTTATTTATCATTATTATATTATTACATCATATTATTCCCTTGGGTACCTCCCTCTGTACCCTATATTATCCCCCCTAGGTATACTACATTACACCCCCATTAAACATGTTTCATCCCCGAAACATGAGAAGAACATAAATAATAAGATCTACTCAAAAGAGTATTCCACTGGTACCATTCACGTGCATCTAGCCGTCCAAGAGAAAGGTGAACACTCGATCTAGTCGATGCGTCTTTCGCTTGAGATGGAAGCAGGTTTTGGTGGTTCTTCTGTGTTGATGTGTTGTTAGTGGATCATCGCACCTCTCTATGTGTCATCTAGGGGTTGTTGTCCTTGTTGCTAATTTTTTTCCACCTTTCTGGTTGTTGTCTTGCTAGGTGATGCAGGTGGTGATATGTTGAAGCTTTTTTTTTTCTTTCTAAATAATACTAATTCTATTTGTATAATTTACTGGTACAAAACTACCTCAGCGTCAGCTGTGAAAGTATAAACACTGGGCTTGATAGCCATGATGTAAAAAAAAATTCTGGACTGTCCTGAGTGGGAAACCTATCCTTTAAGAAGCAGATTGGCCGCCCTTAGAAGGGAAACTGGCCCAAAGTCCATATAGTTTGACATAACAGAAAAATATATGCTAAAGATAACATTCAACATTTTCAGCTGAGCATTGAAACATAGAAACAAAAAATTACCAAAATGATTGAACAGTAGTACCAATGAAGGCTGAAGGCTGTGAGAATCAATGATCATGAGCTGGGGACGACAGCTCCTCCACAATTCTGCACCAATACTCGTCCCTACTATCTTCCTTGTCTTCCTTGGGCACATATTTCTTGTCTACAGCCTCTTCCAGCTTGTGCTCTTTGCCCTGGGTAGAATGAATGATATCGACGAGCATCTTAGAGCTCATTGCATCATTCTTGACTGGAGTGGGAAGGGGGTATGGCGCAGGGGAGGGGGTTTGGTTAGCATACTCTTCTCTGAGAGTCACAGTGACAAAAGCTGTAATAACGGGCCTATCTAGAGAAAATTCAAAGCAGAAATCTGCTCTCTGGGAAGTTTGATGCAGGGGAATACTGGCTGACACACAAGGGGCACGGGAAACTGCAGGTCTGGGAGGGTCGACAGAGGGAGGCAGAGCTGGCTGAGCGAAATGGACACTTCCTATATGGCGGGCTCAGCCCCTTAGACTGTGCGTCTCCTAGTAATGACCCCACACGGTTTCTTCTGAGGAGGAATCATAATTCGATCCGGTTGAGGGCCGAGAGCGGGCAACACAGCCCCTGCTAGAGCCACGCTGGCATCTCATTCTATGGCGAAGGCGCGGTATGGAAGTAGAGGCGGGCTGGGAGTGCATTTGACAAGTAGAGTAGGCAAAGAGTGAAGGTAACCTACAGAAATTAGCAGACTGAGCACGACAAAAGGAGTTAGCATAGCAAAAAAAACTCTGGGTGAAGTGGTGCCTCGGCAACGTTTCCAGGCATCCAAGGAGCATGCAGTGGTGCCCTGTTTATGTGCGAGCGCCAGGCTCAGCACAACCAAGAGGGTAGGCACCACTCAGAGGAGGCGGGGAGCTGCAATTTTCACAGTAGCAAGCGGAACAGCCAAAGAAAAATGCCATCGCAGGTCGAACGACCAGAGCAGGTTGGAGAAATAGCCGAGTAGGAGGATTTAATGCCATGCAAGCTGGCGGAGTTAAGGCATTTTAAATGAATGTGTAGGGGGCCATATGGCCACCCCACGCGAGCTCCTTCGGGAGTCGCATAGGGACTAACGTCCCATCACCCGAAACTAACATCCACATCTGAAGAAGAGCGATCCTTGTGCACCAGCATGGTGCAATTTTTCAATACATATCATTCATGTATAATGTTGAGGGGGCCATGATTGAGAGTGTTAGTACTATCTGCTCCAAAATTGGCCAAGAGATCTATAAATTTTTTTCCCTCTCGCTTGACATGAGTAAATGAAACTGCCTGGTTGCTTTTCAGCCATTTTCTTATCCTATCTATTCTGGCTGCCAAACGCCAGCTATTGGATTCCTTTGCTGTGTTGGTGCCCCAGATGAGCTGATTGACCATATTGTTGAGGATTTGTGAATCCCCCTCAATAATGGTGGGGAAAAAAGTATAATGTTGAATGAGATACAGTCCTTGCCAGAGCCCTTCTAATTCAGCTAAATTATTGGTATCCCATCCGATTGATCCATAGTAGATAGCTTGAATTCCCCCCTTAGAGTCCCTGAAGATGCCCCCTAATCCTGCTTGTCTGGGATTTTCATATGTTGAAGCTTTAACTGATGTAATATCTTTCATTAATTCCTCCATTATTGGTGATGAAGTGGTGTCTGGTTCTTTTGTTGGTACTTGATTTGATGTCTGTGTTTGGCTGTCTACCATCAAAGGCTCATCATCTGATGTGTATGTGTCATTAGATATTTTTGCTTCTTCCTCCCCGGTCTTTGCATGGTTCCTAATGCAAATATCATGCAATGTAATTTTCTTCTTTTTATACCAGAGCTTCATGAATTTATTTTTCACATTAAAATTGATAGTACCAACGAATTCCATCCAAGAGTGTCCCAAAACAACATCCACAACAGCCATATCTGAAGCATAAAAATTAGAATGCAACACATACTTATCCATAGAAATCTTCAAATCTTTATAAATTTGAACATCTTGATTATCAATCTGTGTGTTTTCAATATGCTTTGTTGGAACTTGCAATCTTTTAGCCAAATTCACATTGATACAATTATGCTTGCAACTAGGAATGATAGACATAATGATGTTCTCTTTTTTAATACTTCCATGAACCCATAATATGGAAATATTATTAGAAAATAATTCTTTATGGCTCTCACTATCCTTCTTTCTGGCTTGAGACCACTTGTCCAAAAGGACTTTTTCAAGTTTTTTCTCGGGAAGTTTCCTCACTGAGCTGTCAAGTGAGGTCCACCATTTATTTGCCTCATCTTTCATATGAAGCCTTGTGGAGCATATCAAAAAATTTCGTTATTGAGCCTTGTGATATTGCAAAAAAATCTTCAATAGTTGGGCCATCATCTTTTCTTGTAAACTTCATCTTGCGAGAACCTCTAAAATAAGGTAAGGGTTTTGAAGAAAATCACTTACTTTGGAAAAAATTTAAAATGGAAATTACCTTGTTAATATAACTTAGAATCCTTAATATAACCTGTTTTCAGAAATGGAATATTCATTCTGCATCTATTTACGTGACCGAAATCCCAATCTAGGTACTCTGAAAACACAAATCTGCGCTGCAATAGTCCCGTCGTCACAAAATTTCTGAAAAAATGGTTGATTTTAAATCAGTGATAACTCCCTCATCCGAAGTCCGATTTGACCTATTTTTTTTTGAAATTAGGTGTATTTTTAAGAGGAGCCTAGATATATAATTTTTTTTCTAAAATTCTTCACCAAAATCTACAAAAAAAATTTAGGAGAGCTGCCGTATACAAATTGTCGTCAGAAACATTTCTGCAACACAACTGAATTTAAATCAACGATATTGCCCTCATCCGGACTCCGACTAATTTTTTTTTTGAAATTGGGTATATTTTTTCAAGGAATCCATATCTGCTATTTATTTTTGAAAATTTTGGGCCAAAATTTTCGGATCTTCTTTGCAAACTCGTTGCCCAAAAATTCCCTGCAAAAAATGAAAAAAAAAATCTCCTGAACTCTACCCAAGAAAGTGCTATGATACCACTTGAAATATATCTAAAAATAAAATGTATAGAAATGGAAAATATTACCAAGAAATAACACCATTGAAGATAAAACTTCAAATCTTCATTAATATCAGAACCCTTGAGGTAGGGCAACACCATACATTCACCCCTTAAGGAAGGAGATCACTCCACAAGCCATATGCTTGCCAATAAAATAATCCTTGACATCTCTCAGTGGAAAGTATCTAGCCTCTATATAGGTTTCATACATGCAATACCATGGGTAGTTACCATGGGTCTCTTTATACCATACATCCAATACAATGGGCTTATTACTTTATTCCCTAGCTACATGTGGTCCCTTACATAATGTGGGTTAACCACTTTATTTATTAACTATGGCCCATTTATTTATCATTCTTATATTATTACATCATATTATTCCCTTGGGTACCTCCCTCTATACCCTATATTATACCCCCCAAGGTATACTACATATGTTTAGGTAGTTTTCCTACTGCTAAATAATTCGCCACATCTGCGTACCATGGCATTTTCACGGTTATAGAAAATAGGTGTTCATCTGAAAATTGATCCTCTATTGTTGTTGCATCATATGTTCTTGGCACTCGGGAGAGGAAATCTGCCACAAGGTTTTCCTTCCCTGGTCTATCCCTTATAGTTATATCAAATTCCTACAAAAGTAGCAACCAACGTGTCACTCTTCCATTTTTAATGGTCTTATTAGCTAAGTATTTGATAGCAAAGTGATCTGTATACATAATTACAGGGTATCTAGTTATATAGTGTCTGAATTTGTTAATAGCATAGATAACAACTAAAAAATCCTTCTCTGTTACTGTGTAATTAAATTCAGCAAGGGTTAAGTTTTTTCTAATGTAATATATAGCGTTGTGTTTCTTGTATTCTTCTTGGCCAAGAACTACTCCAATGGCTGTGTCTAATGCATCTGATGAAATTTGGAATGGTATATTCCAGTTCGGGCCTCGTAATACTGGTGTTGTTGATACTAGCCGTTTTAAATCTGTAAAGGCAGTGTCACATTTGTCAGTCCATATGAAATCACTTTTTCCTGTTAAGGCATATAATGGTGCAGCAATCTGTGAAAAATTCTTGATAAATCTACGATAATATCCAACAAATCCCAGGAAACTACGTACCTCTGTTTGAGTGCAGGGAGTAGCTAGTAAGAGAATTACCTGTATTTTTGTTGGATCTACCTGAATTCCAGCTACTGAAATTTAATGACCCAAGATCAGGCCTTCTGTCATCATCATATGGAACTTTTCATGACTTAAACATAAGCTGGTAGCAATGCACCGTTCCAGAATTTTTTCCAATGTCTGTAATGCTTGCTTGAAGTCATCTCCATAGGGTGTGAAATCATCCATGTATACTTCCAATCCTTCATTTATCAAGTCTGAAAAAATACTGAGTATGGCTCTTTGAAATGTGGCAAGTGTGTTACACAATCCAAAAGGTAATACCCTGTAAGCGAATGTTCCCCATGGATAGGTAAAGGTATTTTTATCCTGGTCTTTAAGGGAAATCTTGATCCAACTTTAGAATTGTTAAAATTTGTATCGAAATTACTTAGTCAACCAAGATGGTTATTTGAAATGTGTAATTGTCGATTATGTAATAATTGATCAAGATGATCATTAAATTTGTAAAGTTCAGATGTGCGACATCGATCGACATCGACTTCAGATGCGACTCCAACAAACGTCCAAAAGCACCAATCAAAGACATCATCAAATCGACCTTGGACAGAAAACAACGAAGTTTGTTATAAGACTTATGTAAGTAAAACTTGTTCTAAGTCTCTTCGTAAAGGTCCAAAATGTCTAATGTCCGCTTTTGTAAGAGCCTAAATATATTCCTAGGGTGAATTGTTAAATTAGGTCCTATTCCTCAGTTTTCTAAACTTATGGACTTAAAAGTCCCTAGCACCAAAAATCAAGCCATAAACCTTTCACGGGTTCGGAGGATGGATATCAAAATCTAGCATTAAACTTATTTCTATGGTGAAAAAACCTTTAGGGTTGTGGAGCGATAAAAAGGTGTCTTTTTAACTCCTAATTACCTTCACATTAATTATCAACCCAGGGACGACTTTTTGTTTCAAGAGTGTACTCAGTCTGAGGCGGCTATTTACTCAAGAGTAATGTTTGTGAAGATGTAGTATAGAAATACAAATGCAGAAATAATAAATGCTTGAAAAGAACTCTGCTTGAAAAGAAATCTAATTACAAATGACAGAAATGTAAAGACTACACTACAACAACCTTGCTAGACATCGATTAGGAATGCAGTAGTAATAACTCTTTCCCCTAGAAATCGATGTGAGATGACCAAATCTGGGGACCTGGAATGATTAGCTCTGCCCTCTACAGTTTAGAGATCTCAAAGCAGGTGAAAACAACTCAAAGGAAATGAAATCTAAAACGCAAACTGGAAAGGAACATCAATCTAAAAGCAATGAACAGGAATTGAATAGCAGCGTAAAATAAACCGTGAATTCAATTCATAACCAAGCAAACTAGATTTCTACTCTTTAATCCTGTCGACAGCCACGCAACAATCAACTATCGTAATTCATAAACAAAAGGAACAATAACTGGAATTAGATACAGAAAAACAATATTTTATAACAATTGAATCATGAATCATGCTTCTTGTAAAGAATGGAATAACAACAACTCTGTATTTGATCCAATTAGCAATAACTCAATAAATAAACGAACTTCACACAACAGAAATAAACCAATAGAAATACAAACAGCAGATCGCTCCACCAGGGCCGGGCCCTCAACCACCGGTGAAGCGTTGCTGTGCTTTACTCCAGCGCTTGAGAAATGGAACAACAGTGAACTCCTTTATTAATCAGGCATTAATAATGTTTACAAACAACTCACACTCTCTTAACAAGAGCCGATGCACAATTCTTCAAATTACAATAAGAAAAGTCTCTCCATCCTCCCATACACAATACATGCTTCTCCTTTTATAATCAGAAGGTGGAGAAATTAAATAGCAAATAGGATCTCTAATAATAATATTGAATTTCTTCCAACCAATTGATCAACAATAAAATAGATTTACATCCCTCTTTCAACAACAACAAGTCGAATTTGGCTTTGTAGCTGAGATTTGGAGGACGGCCGCAACCACAGATCTGAGAAAATCGTGCTCAAAGAACCCTGCGTTTCTCTCAGTGCAAGCCGAATTTGGGCAAACCGTTCTTCGCTAAAGTTAATTGGGTCCGTTCTGAACAAAACCCATGTTCCTGATTTTCCAGATTCGTCTTCATTTGCTCAGAATCTCAACCGCAAAACTGTCACTCCTTATTCCAGCGCATTTCTGAGTTGGCACTTTTAATGATCAAATCTTCAATCTGGAAATTATCTTGTAGGCTAAAAATGGTGAATAATGTTATAACCAACTTATTAAAACCATCATTGATAAAATAATTCATAATCATCAATTTATTAGAAATAAAGGAAGATAAATAATATTCATCCATAAGAGCATAAATCATTTATAAAATGGATTTAAATAATAGATTATAATAAATGACGTGATGAAGAATGGTAGAAATGGGTGGAATAAGCGTTCACAAGTGATAATAATAATGGCATATTAATGGCCCAACATACCCCCACACTCAATATGTTGCATGTCCTCATGCAACGAAAACCTGAATATATTGCATGTCCTCATGCAACCCAAAGACAAAAACCCATGTGTTAACCAAGCAATAAAAAATATGTCCATCTCAGCTCATGAAATGGATAGAACAAATGAATTCTTCCTTAATTAATGAATATTCACTTTTAGTAATCTTGATGAAGGCATAACAATTTTTATATCGACATTCAACTATATGTATATATGAAGTTGCAACAAAATATGATATAAGTAACAACAAACTTCATTAACCATTTTCTCAAAAACTACAAACCAGCTTTTATTGAAATTTGGCAAGTAAATTTATAATATATGAATGCCTTTATGATCCAAAAATCAAACTGTTTTGATGCATGGATCATGAGATATAAACAAAATGACTGTAGCTGAGAGTGCATGATTTCCGAAATTTTATGAACCAATTTATCTTGAAATTGTCTGGGTTTGTATTAATGATACGTCTGCATTTTCCAAAAACCACAAGAATTGAGTTCATAGTTTTAAAAATATTATGGAAATCAATTTCTGCATTGTGTAAAAATGAGATTGTATGCCTTAAATGAGAAAGAAAATTGAAAACATCCATCATGCGTAGCAATTCCTCCCCCTCTCTGAAAAATTAGCATGCCCTCATGCGATGCTAGAAAACAAATAGAGGTGGTTGCTACCATCTGTTGAATTCTATGTTTGGTGTAAAACAACATGGAATAATGGAAGTGTTGAGAATGAATAAGAATAACAATGAATGATAAAGAATATGGATGACATGGTCATAAGAAAGAAATGAATGAAAGGAACACTCCCCCATACTCGAAAATGATATGCCGCTGAAAAATAGGGAGTGGTATAGATGTGGACTGAAGGATGATAAATGATGCTCGAAATGGATTTTTATGAAATTCTCCTAAATTCGTAATAAATCAGAAAATTATGTGATTTTACCTCAAGTTTTACCTCCAAAAATGTGGAATGACATATATGGACTGGCAGTTGTTGAAGCTGATGTAGGCAAAGTTGGTGCTGAAAGTGATGCAAAAGGTGGAATCCAGGTAAGCACATCATGTCTGAAGAATTGTTCACGTTCGCGAGTTGCTCGAGCCTCTTCTGTTAGTTGCAATACTGTAGTCATGCTATGAATAGAATTCTGCCCATACTTGTTGTTTTCCTGTAAACAAAGCACTATTTGGCATACAATGTTCTTGAATCCATAGTGTAAGCAATAGATAAGATGCATGCAAAAATTTCAATCAGAAAAACTTATGTGTACATGCAATACTAATATTTTGGCAAATCAACAATTGATGGCAGAGTGCAGTAATCATATCGCATGCAATCCCATAATGCATACATTCCCCCCTCCAATTGGAAAAGGATTGCCATGACCATAAAGCATATGAGAGGTGTTATGCTGACGGCAAGGCACGGGAATGAACAATATATCAGTAAACGAAACAGAGTACACATATCAATGATAGGACAACGAGAGTTATGATTATAATGAGAGCAGAGTGTGTAAAGATAGTTATGAATAAGAGATAGGACGCTTTGGATTGATGATAAGTTACGAAAAAGAGAAAAAGAACAACAATATGCCAAAAAGATGCTTTGCTGATGGTATTCTAGCTGAAAAATGATGTGATTGATTATAAAACAATTTCTCATGCATAAAGGTTCAAAATAGGGAAAAAAGTAAGGAAATAACTTCTCTGATAAAAAGAAAAAAATAAGAAAAGGGTATTATAATAATAATTGACGATAAGATATAACTTCAATACCATAAGCAGAGCCGCTGCTGCCAGCAGGCGTCCATAGCCTCGACAGGGTTGCTTTTTAACCCATATGAGCCAGAATCCTCAATTTATAACTAGAGAGTTACATTGTTGTTCTACAGAAGAGATCAGTGTGCTGGCGTGGTAACCAGATAACCACACTGCCATTCACTGGGATGTAGCAAAAGTGATCAGGCCGGCTCGTGATGAGACCTCCTGCTCCAAGGATAATTGGGCTATCCAATGGATCATAACCCTGGTGTGGTGACCATAATGGGAATGTCACTTTGTTACAGCCTTATGAACATGGTAGGCTGGCTCGTACTGAGACCCCCTATCCTCCATCTGCGAACAAAATTTTGTTATTATTACACATTTTTATGATAAAAAGAGGGAGGCTCAGTACTCCTTAAGAGCAGGGATGGTGGAAGAAGTTGAACATGTCAATAGAAAAATATACCCAAAATCTCATTTATTACAGACAGAGAAGATTATAATCCAGAAGGGTGGAACCAGCATGGTATTAAGATGATCAATCAATATCATGTTCAACAGAAAACAATGCAGTAAAGTAGTATATAAATAATTGTGTCCCTTTTGAAAATAATCTATCATCAAGGAGCCGT
>JAXQQM020062689.1:0-56123 GCA_034641835.2 Pinus albicaulis
TAATTCACTCAAGAAACATAGGTCAACACGCAATTCCATTACTAAAGCAAGTCATAAAGATAGGGATATACTCCGACATTAGAAATGGAACCTACCGGCGCTAATGGTTCAAAGGCAATTTAACCCACAAATGCGTAAAACACAAATATCTCGCTACTAAAGGGAAGTCGAGCACATGGTCGTGAATTCTGAGTAAAGTAAATAAGATATGCTCGCTAAACAAAATAATTACATTAATAAAGGAAGTCGGAGCGCACATGATTGTAATTTGAGTAATAGCAATGAAATTTATTACAGTTTCAAAGGTAGTTTACATACAAGATGCGGAAAACACAACTATCCCATGATGAAGGAAGTCAGAGCACATGATTGTGAATTCTGAGTAATATTAATAATATCTACTGCAAGTAATTAAAGTATCATGTAGATCAAGAAAACATTAAACCTCATCTAAACTCATATCTGTTTAGGAAAACCTCTCTGTATTACTGTTTATCTTCCATAGCATAAAGCAGCAGCTGGGCCAAAAAGTCTCCAACCCTTCTTGAATTCGACCTCATGCTTGATATATAGCATTTACAACCTTGGATTCTCTCATCCTACTTGAGGAGAATTCGAATTTTCTAGCTTGACATCTATCAACTACTAAAACAAACTATTAATTACATGTGACAGTTAAATTGTCTCTTCTAGAGTCCTAATACAATTAGGAGTAGTTAGTGTCCCATGATTTAACATTAAGGCCAAATGACAAATGTAAGCATCAAACTATGCCCAAGCTAGGACCTAGCCTTTCCCGACTCCAAAGATCTCTCTATTTGTGTAAGGGATATTTGTGTGTTTGCTTATTATGTTCTGATTTTAGGCTAGTTATGAAGTAGGTTTTTTGGTTTTGGTTTTTAGGTTGTGAGGGATGAAACTGATCAAAGATATGAAATAGGTAAAAAGATGTGAGATCAACTGGGCTATGGGGTTGAAAAGGTCAAGAAAGCTTTCAGATGGTGATACAAGGTTGTTGAAGGGCATATTTGATTCGAGGTAAAATGGATCTTTAGGAAAAATGGAGTGAGAGGGACATCAAGTTTGTGAATAACAAAGGATTTCAAGCATAACTAGTTTAATAGCTAACATAAACATGGTAGGGAAAACCATTAATCATGAGAAATGTAACTATAAGTTGATCAATGCATAGAAATAAACATTCAAGCCATGCATAGAGATATATGACTCTCTAACTTTAGGAAATGGCTATCAGACTTTGGGGAAATACATTTAAGATAGACAAACAACTCAAATCACTATGTAGGAACGCCTAAACATAGTACTTCAAGCTATTGGGCACTTTGAAAACAAGATTGCATAGTTTTAGGCAAAGGGCAAGATCAGTACAAGACCTCCTTGGTTCAACAAATGACAATCTAATCAATCAAAGAGAAGTTTCATAGGTGGAGCTATGGCTAGCCATGAGTAAGCAGGGCATACCATAAATCATACTTAGCATGCATAAAACCATGAATGAAACAAGAAAACAATATTCTTAAGTTATTAAAGAGCAATCAAGAATTCTTTAATGTGACTAAGAATGAAGAAAACATGGAAGCTATGAAGAAACAGGAAATTTGAGGTGCCTCCAAGGGCATGTCTCAAATTTGTTCTCTACTATCCTATAGCAAGAAAGAACATGGATTTATGAATGAAAACTAGGAAACAAAACAAAGAGAGAGACACTATACCATTCTACCAAGTCATGGAATCCAACAACAATTCTCTTTCATCATCCAAGAACATCCAAGAGACTATCCAAAAGCATGAGACAAGTATTTCTTCCAAAGCTTATATGACCATATATTGCTTCTATTCATCAATTTCAGCCTTGTTTACAATGAAATCCTTTGGAATATATAGGCCAAAGTGAGGAAAACCTCTTAGTTCAACTTGTAATCTCATTGGCCTATCCAAAATATCTGATTTTGTCCTTGAGGCTTTGCAAAGCCCAAGGCACAAAATATCTAATAAAATATCTAAAAAATTCTAAAAAAGGGAAATATATTGACTTTTCATAACTTATCATGTACAAAAATAGCTAAACGCACATGAAGAAAAGTCACTTTTGAAAGGTTCAATTTTTACAAAAATACTCAAAAAAATACATCAGCAAAAGGTCCCCTGACTTTCCGGCAACGTTTGGAGGCCTTCCCGATGTCGAAAAGAGGCCCATGATGACTCATTGGAAAGCTATGAGTGTCTAATTTCTGAAAATGTTTATTTTTCTCCCAACTGACCACTAGAAGTCCTCCAGAAATAGACCTATGTATAAAAAACCAAAAAATAGGCCTTGCTGATAAACGGGGCAGAGTGTAGAAAAAGTGAGTGTTTTTCGCCATTTTGGGGGAGAAAATGATCTTCAATTGTTTTGAAAATCACTGAGTATGTGCCCCTAAAATTATGGCATCCAATGATACCATTTTCATCCTTTGAGGATGGCCCGAACTGAAATGGCGATGCCCATGAGTTTTGGCCAAAAACCCAAAAATGACAAAAAACCAAAATTTGTCGAATTTCGCCCAAACTTGGCGAGCATGACCCTCAAGGGTTTTCAGAAACATGTTGTGAAGCCGAGGCAAAAATTTGGAGCCTTGAGGGTCTTTCCTCAATTTTTGTGCTGGGCACTTCCCTTTAGCCTCCTTGAGTTTTTCCTGAGTAGCCTTCAACTTCCGCCGGGCAAATTGATTTAGCTTTTTATAATGCCCGGTCATCCTCCGTTGAAGGTCCAAGTCCCTATTTTCCTTCTCCAATTTCTTCTCCAAGTGATCATTAACTCTCTCAAGCCATGCTTCCTGATTGTTCTCTATCTCCTGTTTGAACAAAGTAGTGAGAGGGGTAGATTGGAGAAGGGCATCTTCTTCTTCCTTTTGCTTCTCAAGGGCATTTTTGAGCCACACGGTTCTTGGCCTCTTTCGCCTGGGCTGATCTTCACCTTCGCTCTCATCGAACTCACCAATGAGTTCTTCCAATCTCACTTGTGCTTTGGAGGCCTCCTTTTTCTATTTGATGGCTCGTGTATCATATATAGCCATATGGACACTCATCTGCTTGTTTTGAACTTGCAAAAAGTGATTGAAGTTCCTAGCCCTATCAAGATCAGTCCTCAAAGCATCAATTTGGTTTTCTCTATTGATCAAGAGATTTTTTAGGATCTGGGCTTCATTATCACTATCATCACTTTGGATTTGGATGATGTCAAATTCCCTTTCTTGTTCATGACTGCCTTCATCCTTGTCCTTCACTTTGCTTTGGGTGGCTCTTTTAGTCTTCCTCCTCTTGGGCAAATCGACAATGGGCTTCTTGGGCAATTTTACCTTGCTTCGGAGGGCCCTAGTCACATTTGGAGTTACAGCTCTAGGAACCCTTTTCCTTGATGTCCAGGGCTTGGCCACTTTCAGAGAAGAGAGCATGGCCCCTTGCCTAGGAGAGGCAGCTAGCACATGCTTCATGGGCTCTTTACCCTTGCTACTTTTCTCATCATTCTTGCCACTGTCTTGGATTTATTCATGGATGCCTTGGTTTTCCTTGTGAATTTCTATTTTAGGGCTGTCCTCCTCACTGTGTTGCACCTTTTTATCATGCTGCCCTTCTTCTTCGTGAGGCTGTTGTTCCTTTTTATGAGGCTGTTGTTCATCATCCTGTAGCTGCCTCTATTCATCATCTTCATCAAACTGCTCACCTTTTTCATGAGGCTGCCTCTATTAATCATGTTGTGGCTGCCTCTGTTCATCATTGGACTCCTCACCCTCACTGTGATGCACATCTTCATGCTGCTGCCCTTCATCATCTTCAGGAGTCTGCTGTTCTGCCTCACTATGATGCTGCTCATCATCATGCCCTTCTTCCCCTTGCTGTTCTGCCTCACTGTGATGTTGTTCATCATCATCTTCCTCATCATCATGCTGCCCTATTTCATCATGCTGCTGCTCATCAACACTTCCCTCTTCTTGCTCATGCTCTTCTTCCTCATCATGCTCTTTTGTTTGTTCTATGGTAAACTTGAGCTTCTTGGGAATAGGATTTCTAGAAGAAGGCGAAGGATGGTGAGTAGAAGGTGAAGGAGATGTATGAACTAGAGGGACAGTGGAGAAATATGGATGGGTAATGAAAATATCCCAAGAGACCTCCTTCTTCTCAAGCTAATGAAGAATGATGACTTTGATGAGGGAGTGATGGAAGAGGCAGGCTGTTTTCTGAGAAGGATGCTTTTTTTGAACAGTGGAAGCCATTTTCTCAATGCTTCTATGTAGGAAGAAAGGGAGATTTAGCAATTTGGCCCTTGTGAAATGCATGAGCAATCGAATATGATAGGCATAGACTCAGGAGAATCTTCCCTCACAAGTGAATTATTTCATGATGATCTTCACGAGGGGGGCGTAACTAGTCAATAGATATGAGAAGGGGAAAATGGATGGACATGAATCTCTGTGCTCAGGTTTCAGAAAGGGCTTGTATTCTTCTGAGTCCAGGTCGCTTTGTTTAAGCCACTTCTCCCCGATATAAGGGATTTTAGTGGCCTTGGAGATGGACCTTGGAGAGAATTTGAAATCTAGGCCTGCCAGCTGGAAATGTTTCTCTTGAAACCTCAAAGCGCAAAGATGTGTCAAAGGGGAAAAGCTCTTCACCTCTTGCACTCTTTGACAAAAATCTAAACACCCAACCTCATGGAAATTAAACAACACTGATGGATGGGCATTCACTTCTTCAGTGGAAACAGGCTCAAATATCTTGTGCAGGTCACTCCTACTGTCTTGCCTGAGAGGCATCTTGTTTTGAATGTTCTCTGAAACACCAAGATTTCTCAAATGGCCTTTGGAATGTTTTCTCAAGCACACAACTCTGTCCTGCCTATTAGTCACTGTTTGACCAAGACACCTGCTTCAAATGCTTTGTGAAATATTCTCCCAACACCAACCTTCTACTCCTTACAAATCACTGTTTTGTCTCTTTTATGCCAATCAACAAATAGTTATCAAAATAACAAGCACACAGTCAAATTGTTACTATGTTTGGGTAAGGTCACAAGGATCCTTTGTGTTTTGGTATAAACAAGACAACCTTGTATTTAGACAAAGACAAAACACCCCTCCTAATAAAAAACACTCTTCTTGTATTTCACTGTTTCACATGCACGGGTAGACAATAACACTTTCAAATTGATTCAAAAGCTTTTCATAACATACTCTGTTTCAGGGAACAAATTAGGCTGCACTAAGTTTCATTGTTTTTCCACATAGAGAGGACTTTTGAAGTGATAGAGTATTTAAGACTTGATCACTATTTTCTCTTTACAAAACTGTTTCACCTTAGGATCACTTGTTTCTTATGCCCAGGTAGACAAAAACATCCTCAAATGACTTTAAAGGATCTCTCACCACACTTTGTTTTATGGGACAAAGGAGGTAGCACTAGTTTCACTATTTCACTTATTCAAAAGGGGATATTTTTGAAGTGACAAGGCATTCAGACTAAGACCACTGTTTTCAAAATAGGCTCACTGATGTCACCTTACCAACACTGTGTTTTCCTTTCAAGGACTGTTTCCACCTTATAACACTGTTGTCACTTTAGAATTTTCTGACAGAGGTTAGTTTTGTCTTGTCATTGTCAGGACACCTTCAACCATTTGAAAACCTATAACACTGTGCTTTCTGTCTAGTCACTAGCATATGTTTCATTTCTCTGTTTTGAAAACAGTTTAGGCATTTTGAAACCAATATAAACACTCCACTAGCTTCCCACTATAACAAAATTCGTCAATATATTTAACAAATCACTTTGATTTTCCTACCAAGACCTCCATTTTTTAATCACCATTTAGTCTTGAAAAACATGGCAACAATCACCCCTTTAGAAATTCGAATGCACCAAGGAGGTAAATAAAAATACCTCGAAGATGGGTTGTGGCCTTTGCTTGATGAGTTGAGTAGGTTTCAAGATCCTTTGGAGGCATTTTGAACGTTCAAACAGGTGCGGAACGTTGAAATTGAAGAGCACCGCGTAATAGATAGGGTGTCGGGTCGGCCTTCGGGCAGGTGTGACCCACCTGGCTGTGCGCGTCACGTGTCGCTGCTGCAGACGCGCCGCGCGGCAAAGAGTGCAAACTCCTTTATTTTTTCTCCGAATGCGCCACACACTTTGATGCAGAGCATTATCTCGGGAAAATACTTTGTATTTTATTTAAACTAGGGGTCTTATGTTTGTGAGGAAATATTAATTTTATGTATATATTAATGAGATTTTTAAGAGTTTTTAATTAATTATATGAGGATTTGTTAATTTTTCCAAATACTGGAAAACATGAGAGAAATTATATTTGAGATATCTAAGAATTAATTATGAAGCCTGTTGGGCCGAGTTTCAAGATTTTAGGATAAATTCCGTATTATAGGATTTGTTGAGATATTTGAGGATTTGTTGAGTTAAGAAGGGATGTGAACCAAAATTGGTTCAATTCAATTTGTATAAATTAATGAGCCTCAAAGGCAAAAAAATTTCGTAGAATAGAGAGAGAGAGTTTGTAAGCCTACGGGCAATTGTAAAAGGGCCAATGATTTGAAAATCAGGCCAGAATCAAGAAGGGATTTGTAATTGATTTCATGTTTATTATGAAGGAATTTATTTGAACTATATGCATGACGAAGTTCTGTGTTATTGGATGAAATGGTACTCTATGTGAAATAGAGAAATTGGATATAAATTTGCATACATATATTAGGAAGGATCGATTATCTGGAAACGAATTATAATGGAATTTCAATTCTGAATTAGGCATTTGGATACATCGGTTTTGGGTGTGGTGATGATTAGTTGAATGACTGATTAAATGATACTTCTGTGAAGAATTAATGGAAATGGGTACCAAAAGAAATGTTGAACGGAGCTATGGGAAGGTCGATGCATGGCATAGAGTTAAAAAGGTGCGCAATTCGAGTACTGGTGCTACCACGCGATTTGATTGCTTGTTGAGCACAAAGGTATGAATCGTACCCACTTCTATACAAAACTGAATTAAATGAATTGAAAAAAACGGAACTTGGAGTTCGAATGAAATCTTAAAGACGCAGTGAAATCGTGGGCGTAGAGGTTTCTGAGTTTAACGTTGAAGACTGTTTGAAATATTGAATTGAACATACCTTAGAATGAATCTCATCGAAATTAATGAGGTCTTTGGTTATTGGGAGTGAGTTTGGGTTGTGTATGGTTTTAAATTCGTAGTTATACCATGTGGTTTATAGCTATTGAAGAGCTATGTCATCGATGTAAAGTAAGTTCACTTTTAGTACAGAGTTGTGACCACAGAACATTGAATGGGAATCGTGAGGACAACGATGGGCCAAATGCACACATAAATTGGAACTAAATAAAATTACTGTGATATCATTGGAGATGTTCGACAGAAGAATTTCCATCGTTGGATGGATGGGGTGTTAGCAATTTGGGAAGGACAGTGTTCAATTTAATTGTGAAGTTGCATGGTTATAATTGCCAGCGATAGTGAGAACATAGAAAATGTAAATCTCTGTTGTGTTGGCAACAGAAATGTGCGTGGGGCATTGTCAAATCAGTGCAATCATCGGGTTGACTGTAACCAAAGTCGTAGAAACCAATCCATAGCCAGAAGTTGGAGAATGCGGCATTGAAAATCGGTGCAGAGCTTTTGTTTTAAGCCTGTCTGGTTCTTAAATTAAAATCGAGTGGAATTGATAAGGTAAAACCACAAGAAATACAAGTTTGATGGCGTAATCATGAGGTTAAGGTCGGAACTGTGCATGTGAACCTGAAGGTGGTTTGAAACCCTGCCTATGTAGGTGGATGAATGTGCGGGACCGACTACACGATTATATGATTGAGTGAAATGTTAAAAAAAATTAAAATATCGTGAGCTAGATTGATGCTTCGGGATTGAACCAAAGGTATTATGTTTAATGTCAAAAATGTACTGACATTTGGATTGTCAAAGTAGAGGCGTAATGTTTATATGATTGATTTGTTTGCAAGGAAAATGAGTGAGCATTGATGTATGCGAAGGTTAATACCAAGTTATAAAATGATAAGTTATAATAACTTACAGGGATGCATTAAACAACAATCTAAGGACAAGCGTGGTTTTGAAGGCATTGGGTACATATATTAATATATGTATTGGTCGAAGATTTATTTGGGTATTAACACAAAATTGAGATATTGAATATAAAGAGATGGACTTATTATGTAAAAGTTTTATAACCATATGTTTGGAAGAGCTTCCACAAATTAAAGTTGTTGAATTTTCCACTTAGGTCATATTTGGGGTACGATTTGAGATGCATTTTACATGTATGAGAGTGGTGAGAATGTGGGTTCGTGTGGTTTTCCCGCACGCCGCTGCATTGCCATGGCTTAAAAGCTTCAAACTCTGGAAATTTTGCTCGAATTTCTTGTTTTCTCCAATGGGCGGCTAGGAGAGCAATTGTGAGTGCTTGTTTGCATTTTTGGAACTTGCAAATGGGTTTGCAATGGTCCTTTTACCCTCTTAAAGTCAAAAGAGCTGATTACCCTTGAGGTTGCTTTGTGAGGGTTTTGGAGGTCCTTTTGAAAAGGCTTTCTCGGTCATAACTACACATAAAGCAAATGTTCCTTTTAAAACGTAACAGAGACTCATATTTGCTCAAATAAATGACACAATGGCATGAACAACTTCTTTTACAGGCATGACTTCTTTTTTGAAGTAAAGAAGCCTTTTTAAGAGTCAAAAAATTTCCACTGTTTCTCATTAAGGAATGAAACTTTGTTTCCTTTGTTGATATATTTTTTGTAGAGAAAAACTCTGCTCCGAGCCATGTGAATGACTGCAGATGTGCCTTTTGAATTACACTGCTTTTTTGACTGGGGGAAACTTAGTTGCATTTTCCTGGGTTTGACAAACATATGCTCATTAAAAATAAGACCCTGTAAAGGCTTCTCCTGCAATTATATGCAACAGCTAGGTATCTTCATATGTTTTAAAAGTCCTTTGTTTGTGACATCATCATGCTTCATTTTTTTGAGTATTGTTCCTGAAATTGAAACACTTGCCATATACTTTCTTCAATTTTATGAACCTATGTGTCTATTTGCAAAGCCTTCTCCAGAAATTAGGCTTAGGTTACCTTCTTGTCTATTTGATGAGTTTTTTGACAAAGACCTCCATGAACAGGAAGAACAAACCTTCTTTGAGTATTAGCATCACTCTTTGGCTTATGTTTGACCCAGCTTCCCACTTATAAACCTTGAATGGATTTCCACTAATTTCAACTCTGTTTTCTCAGCAGAATTTGTTCATTTTGTCTTCAGATTGCCTTTGGAGGAAAACTCTGATAGAAGATAAGTCAGCCTCTTTGATCATTACAGTACCCTTGCTTTCTTTGTTTTTAACACCATTTCTCTATTCAGAAGCCTTCAATTTTCTCCTACTGCTCTTAAAATTTGCCTTTCAGTCAGTGAAAACCCTAAAATCAAACTCTGTCTTTGGCCCTCTGCTTATTAGATGAAGGAGGCCATTATCACAGTGCCAAACCCTCTGCTTGTAAAACGAAGGAGGTTTTCTCAGTCTTCAACCCTCTGCTTGTAAAACGAAGGAGGTTTTCTCAGTCTTCAACCCTCTGCTCATGTTTGGAGGAGGTTTTCTTAGTGATGCCATTTCATCAAATTTTAAATAGTGCTATCTTTGCTTTACTGACTATTCATGCTTAAGTAAATGAAGATGACAAATTGATAATAAGTCATGATGGGCATTTCTCTGAGAGATGTCATTCTGCTTTCCAAATACCTTTGCACGTCTTTAGACATCACAAGCAATTTGGCTAGTATCCGCAAAGCATTTCTTGTCATTTATAATTCACTAACCTTTGACTATGATTGCAGGAGCTTAATGAAACAACTTCATGCCCTGTAGCTGCATCCCAGGCTCAAAACCACATGAGAAGTAGTTGTCTTCTCATGTTGAGTTTAATACTGTCTTCTGGAATACTGGTACACTTCTGCTCTTGAGAGATCCATTGAAATACTGTAAAACCACCTAAAATCAGTTTGACCTATGGCATATGCATTGCTGAGATTTCAGGGCTTGTTAGTGGCGCGACTTAAGGGTGTAACCAAACTTTATTTGCAGAATAGGAAGGTCTGTTAGGACTCGGGTTGATATTACATAGTTTCATGAGAAATGCCTAAAGCGCGACTACCTAACTTAGGGGAGACTTCTTGGAAAGATTTGGATTGTTTTCTTTGGAGCTGATGGACAAGCTAGTATGGCTGAGGCTAGATAGGGCTTGACAATGAGGTTTTATCTCCTCATGGGTTGATTGAAAAGGTAGGAGGGTAAAAATGTTTATGGGTGTTTTCCAGCTGGAAAATTTGACAATTTTTGAGATCATCTACTAGAAAAACTTGGGTGTAACAACTAGTCATCACCAACAAGTGAAAAATACTGATGACTAATGAGTTTTATTATGAATAAAAAAACCTTATCTAAGAATTAAATACTTTCTTTGACACCTATAAATCCATGAATTCTAATTTGATGAAGCCTTTAACCTTGTTATGAGACCCTCCTGAGTCATGTCTTATCTTCCCTACAAACCAGGAAACTGTTTCCTGCATTTAAGTTTTAACCTTCGTTGATGCTCTTTGAACCCCTTTGTTGGAAATTTCAACCTTTTGATACAAGTGACATATGTTATCACTCACATAGAACCATTTCCTTCCATCCGTGCAAAATTTAGCCCTTGAAAGAGTTTAAAGATAGCTAATGTGTCTGTGCTACGAAAATATCAGCTGTTTTCGTAGCGCAACAACTATGTCTTTGTAAACAATCTCTTAAAATCCAATTTATTCTACTTTTACACTTGGAAATTCATTTTTGCATCATTTATATCCTCTAGCATCTTCAAGACTTCAAAAACCAGATGTTTCACCTTTTGAAACCTTAAAAAAATGTTCAAAACTACACCTACAGTAGTTTCGTAGCGCGCTACAAAACTGCTGTGCATGTCACCTACACAGACTTTTTTCAAAAATATTAGTTTTTCAAATTTCTTGTACTTCTTCCATGATGTATTCAAGCTTTAATGATCAATAATAAGTCATATTTGAAACAATTTCAATAAATAAAGTCCTTCTCCACAACAAAACTGCATCAAGAAATTGTAACTTACTGTTATGTTCTAGCTGAAAAATAGGTGTTGGTACAGAACTTTTATCTCATCATAAAAAAATTATTTTACAAAACTGAAGGAGGTTTTTGGAGACCACTCTATTCTGAACAAAAACCTATCTTTTGTTTTTTCAATACTTCTCCTAGTGCCCATAAACTATCTTTGAACATCAGTTGTAAACTAGAAAATTCTGATTTCTGAAAATATGTCTTCAAAGAAATCCCTGTATCTCCCAACTGGTAACACTTATGAAGAAAGTGAGATATGTTATTTTAGCTGGAGATTTTATTAATATAAACCTCCTTCATAATTCCAAAATACGTTTTCATGTGGCCAAAAACGGATCTTGAAAAAGACTGCTAAAACCATAAAAAAGAGTTTTTCTCTTAATGACTTTCAGCAGTTTCGTAGCGCACGTTCAACCATCAATTTCTCCAAACGCATAATGAATTTGAAGAAACTGAATTTTTTTTTTGTAGCTCAGTATGTGAGGAATAAAAACCTCTTTCAGGTTTCAAAAATGAGTTTTCAGTTGCTCAGAAAACCCTCTGGAAGTTGACTACTAAAAGCAGAAAAACATGGTTTTTTGTTGAAAAAGGCTATTTCAGCCATTTCGTAGCACGCTACGAAAACAAAAGTGTTTTCATAGCGCACAACTTTCTACACTACGAAAACAAGGTTTTGTTGCTAATTCCAATTTTTTTTTCAAAATGGTTAAAAATTTGACTTTCTAAACATGGTATGAGACACTGAGACATGGAATAAGGTCGATAAACTTTGTTTGGAAATGAAATATGACCTTAAAGACTTCTAACCCTATGACCTAACCCTTTAAGCATGACATGACCTAGAGACCCTTTAACATCATGACTAGAAAAAGGGTTTGGAAATGTGAATAACACTAATGAGACTCTAATCCTATCACTTATCCCTTTAAGCATGAGATGAATCAAAACCTATTATAATACCATGACTAAAAACAAGGCAAACTTTCCAAAGTTTAGAAAAAAAAAATTTAGGGTGATAGCATGTATCATCCAAGAATTGTTCATTTATGTATTGTAAAGGAGATTTCCCCCTCGAAGTGGATGAATTCTAAGGCGTTGATCTTTATTTTCTTCTATTTTTGGAGCTGGTTTCATAACATTCTATCTCTAGTTACTAGTCATGAATGATGAATCTCTCTTGATCAGTGTCCCATACACTAATAAAGTATTGTAGCATCTCTAGCTGAGCTGTCAGACATGGGGTCATAAAGAATTTCAGGAGCCCACAGTTCCTTAGGGCATCAGGGCATGCATTTTTATCCATGGCATGTCCATCCTCTTCCTTATGCTCTCTTTCTTTCCACTCTATCACCATTTTAGCTACTGATTCTTCCTGCAAAACCAAAATATTAGGTTCCATTAGCCTTATGGTTAAAGAATTGATCCATTTTTCTAGCCATTTTTGAAGGAAAACTCTAAAATGTTGTGCACAACATTTGACGCTGCTGTTTTTCAAATAGTTGCATCGAATGATGCCTTCCCGTTCAAAAAATATGGAGTTCAGTGTGACTTCGTGCCCAGAATCGGCACCAACTATCACAACCAATATTTTTCCAAATCCTCCAAAAAAATGCATCAAACCATGAAAAAAAATAAAAAATGGATGAAATGGTAGGATAATTTCAAAGCTCCTATTTGGAAGAAACAGATTCTTCAATAACCTCTTGGATTGCCAGTAGTCAGCTCCCCAACTTCATAGTGGAAACTGGTAAAAATGCTCACAAGAAGGTGAAAAGGTAAAAGAAGTTGTTTTTACTATTTGAGTTATTTTATAGCCTTTTATAACCCTAATTAGGTTTTTGGACACCTTTTTTTGATTTTTTTTTATTATTTTTCTCGAAAATGGGTTTTACATTTGTTTCTTGTGAAACAATAGGTCGTAAAACTGGCAACGACGAGGAAACAAGTTATATTTTATCACTTTTTCGGACTCAGTAGAAAAACAAAAAAGTCACCCCCTAGAGTCATCTTTCAGCTCTTTCCTGACTCTCAAAAATTGAAAATATTTCCAAGACTCTTGTCATTTTGAACTCACTAAGGTCTGCGAAACATCATCTGCCTTGTATACATTTACCCCTTTTTCGAGCTCGGACAGATTATTTATGGAAAAGTAATACCTTAGTCAAACATGGTTAAGAGGTTATCTCGGGTATTGTTTTCTACCTTTTCGGATATAAGAGATTACCTACGAAAAGGGACCTTATGGAGTTTTATTTTTTGCTTCTTTTCAAACTCTCTAAACATGAAAATACGTCGATTTTTACCATTGTTAGTCACATTAAAAATAAATGACATCGGAAGCCGTCATCATGACTTTACCGAGTTCCTCCTTCCTAGAGCTCATAAAATGTACTAGGATGGATTTGTCCAAAGGAAAAAATTACATGACAAGCATATGTTATCCCCTTCAAGCTTATTTCCAAAAATAATTGGGGTACTTGCCAGAAATGGTGGGGGGAAATTGAACTAGTTCTCAGTTGTGTCGATAGTATGTTTCTCTTGAACATGACACTTGTCTACAGTTCGTGTCAGGTTGGGGACATCCTACATTCGTCATTTTTCCTCCATGGGTTTTGGTTATCCGTTTTGACGTCTCATCTGCTCTTTGCCTCATCACCATGGCCTCAGATCCTTTGATGTCAAGTACTGCCAAATTCTGGAGTCGTGTCGCCAATATGTTCAAGAGAAGTCCCTTCTGCATTTTGCAACCCCTGATCCTCTATTCAGTATTTATTCATTTCCTCTGTCTCTTGTCGATGATGTGGGAAAAATTATGGCCATCCTTCGACCGGTCACTTCCTGTCGACATCAGCTCATTATCCAGGAAGCTGATCTAGAGACTCCCTTCTGGTACCTTAGAGCTTACATGCCTCAATGGCAAGTTCTTCACATTAGATGACATGTTCTCATCATTGGCCTCCAATCAGGTGATTTCACGGATGTACGAATCCAGCTCATTGTTCACATTCCATGGATTGTACTAGCGGTACCTTGAGAACCATTGCCATTATTGGTGGTCACTCTCACGCCTATTAAAGGCTTCCATCATTGGTTGGTAATTAGGTGACTTTCTTGCATGTTTGAATTCATCTCATTCATTCACATGCCTGAATTTGTACTTGTTTGGGTCGAGACGGAGCACAAGACCTTGGGTTTTGTCTGATGAAATCCAGGATGTGGAACAATTTAGTTTATCATGGCTGAAAGATGACTCCAGGGGTGACTTTTTCGTGTTTTTACCGAGTCTGAGAAAAGTAATAAAATATAACTTGTTTCCTCGTCGTTGCCAGTTTTAGGACCTGTTGATGCACAAGAAACAAATGTAAAACCCATTTTCGAGAAAAATAATAAAAAAAATCAAAAAAAGGTGTCCAAAAACCCAATTAGGGTTAGAAAAGGCTATAAAATAACTCAAATAGTAAAACCTTTTCATCTTCTTGTGAGCATTTTTACTGGTTTCCACTGTGAAGTTGGGGAGCTGACTATAGGAAATCTAAGAGGTTATTGAAAAATCTGTTTCTTCTAGGTAGGAGCTCTGAAATTCTCCTGCAATTTTATCCATTTTTTATTTGTTTTGATGGTTTGATGCATTTTTTGGAGGATTTGGAAAAATCTTAGCCGCAATGGTCAGCGTCGATTTCGGGCACAAAGTTGCGCCCAACTCTAGATTTTTTGAACGAGAAGGTGTCGTTTGGCAGAGCTGTTTGAAAAACAGTAGCGCCGAACACTGTGCTCAATATTTTACATTTTTCCTTCAAAAATGGCTGGAAAAGTGGGTCAATTATTTAACCATATGGCTAATGGAACTGCATATGTTGGTTTTGCAGGAAGAATCAGTAACTAAAATGGCGATAGAGTGGAAATAAAGAGAGCATGGAGAAGAGGATGCACAGGCCATGGAGAATGATGCATGCATGGATGCTCTAAGGAACTGTGGGCTCCAAAAATTGTTTCTGACCCCATGTTTGAGAGCTCCGCTAGAGATGCTACAATACTTGATTAGTGCATGGGACACTAATTGAGAGAGGTTCATCATTCATGACCAGGAACTGGAGATAGAAGTCTCTGATATTTATTTCATAATTGGATTTTCGTAGAGGGGAGAGAGACCACTGCTGATAGGTACTCGGGCCCTTGGAGAGAGCATGGGAATGTTGATAGATAGAGTTTGTTATGGAGCAAAGAAAGCATCTAAGAGTGGAAAAATAGACATTCAAATAGTTCCTGAATTACCATTGAGGGTAGTGTTGCATACCATTACTCGGGCTGTTGGGTCTCAGGCTCCCCATGAAGCTACAAAGACGAAACTCCAATTGGTTGTAGATTTCATGGCTCTGAAAATTTTCAATTGGGCGGAAGCAGTGACAATCAACATAAAACGTCAACTAACCAAATGAAAAAATGGTAAGCTAAAATAATTCAGGTATAGGTCCATCTTGATACCATTCATCCTCTAACGGTTACTGAGATTCCAGCATCAAGAGGTAACTGTACCTATGCCACTAGCAAGAGAGCCACAGATGGTCCATTGGGTGGAGTTGATGCCTTGATTAGGAGGTGGACAACATATGTCCTGGAGACCAGAGTTATTTGACTGGTTGCATCGACAACTCATCATGGTAGAGGACTGGCCATATACCGGCACTGACTTCAGGGGTGATCCAGATTTTCCACTTCTAGAAGGGAACAACTAGGGCGAGGACATAGGTAAAAACTCATTTTTTGGATTTTTATGAGTATCATGATTTTTTTGGTTTTTATATACATGTGTTCTGATTTTCAATCATGTTTTATAGATATTGGACTAGAGAGACTAGAGAGACCCGCGGGGATGTCCCCAATAGCTCAGAGGGTCCTAAGATAATTCGAAGTGGCCCATCATGGCAAGGGAAGCGATGAGAAAGAAATCAAACGTAACTTGGAGGGACTCACAAGTGGGATCCCAGACTATGTGAGATTTGAGGACGTTCCTTGAGCTTACCAGAGGCACACTACAGGATTTTATAACCGTATCCATCGACTACTGAGACGTGTAGTTCGGGCAGTGACATGCTATCATGAGCACCATGCGGATAAGACTCCAAGGTTTCATTTCTACATATTTTTTGAGAGACATGGTGTCTCAAGATGTAAGAAAAACACATATATTTTTTGGACTATGATGTACAAGAGGATGCAAACAATCGATATATATATATATATATATATATATATATATTCCTGTCTAAAATATTACTATGTGATGATGATTGCTTTTACAAATTTCGCAAATGTCTATCTAATACAATATTGGCTACTGCATCAGCTAACGTATTCATTCTTCTGGTAATATGATGATATGTGATATAATCAAAATTCCTTTCTAACAAACAAACACGTAAATACATCCTTAAAATATAATGGTTTCTGAAAAATAACGCCCATTGAGCTGGAGAACAACAAGCAGAGAGTCTAGGTTTACAATTAATTTATGAATTTCAAAAGAAATAGCTTCAATTAGAAGTTCGATAACCGCATTGTATTCAACGACATTGTTAGTTGCACATCCTAGAAAAACGACTTAAAGGTCTACTAACTCACCATTAGGATCATAAATTACCTAAGCCACGGAGGATAGGTTCTGGGTACTACGGGAGGCACTTTCAACGAAACCAACATAAGGAGTGAAAAACATATGCATAGTAAGAAGAGAAATAATAAGCAAGAAAATCTACTCGCAAAGCACACCAAGTAAAAAATGAGGTAAAATGAAAATGGTTTCATTTTTACACAAGCTTGAAAACATGGAAAACTATGCTTGGGATTGATTTCTTTTTTACACAAGCTTGAAACAAAGATAAACTATTCTTGAAGATGGTGGCATGCCCCCAGCATGGTGACTCAATTCTAGGTACATGCCCTCAAAGCTTCAGTGCATTCGCCTGAGAGAACTATTAGTTACTAATAGAAGGATGGGGTGAAGGCTCAATTATGAGATCACGAGGAAGACTCGACTCAGATTTTACGAGATCTAATAAAAACTCGAATTTTACGGGAAATTTTTTCATTTTTTAATGAGGTTGACACATTAAAAGAACTCTCCTCACAAGAGCTTGTTTCATTTTCTAAGAAGCTTGACACAAGAAAAGAAACTATGCTCCAACGAGCTTGTTTCATTTTTTAAGGAGCTTGACACAAGAAAACGAAATATGCTCTAACGACCTGATCAAGACATATAAAGAGTCATGGCTTCCAAGAGGTTCTCATATAATACAATATTGGCTATTGCATCAGCTAACGTATTCATTCTTCTGGGAATATGATGATATGTGATATAATCAAAATTCCTTTCTAACAAACAAACAAGTAAATACATCCTTAAAATATAAGGGTTTCTGACAAAATAACGCCCATTGAGCTGGAGAACAACAAGATGAGAGTCTATGTTTACAATTAATTTATGAATGTCGAAATAAATAGACTCAGTTAGAAGTTCGATAACTACATTGTATTCAACGACATTGTTAGTTGCACGCCCTAGAAAAATTCCTTAAAGGTCTACTAACTCACCGTTAGGATCATAAATTACCCAAGCCACGGAGGATAGGTTTTGGGTACTACGGGAGGCAATGTCAGCGAAACTGACATAAGGAGTGACAAAAATATGCATAGTAATCAAAGACATAATAAGCAGGAAAATCTACTCGCAAAGCACACCAAGCCAAAAATGAGGTAAAATGAAAATGGTTTCATTTTTACACAAGCTTAGCTTTTAATAGGAAAAATATGCTTGGGATTAGTTTCTTGAAAAAGCTTGAAACAAAGATAAAGTATTCTTGAAAAGGGTGGCATTTGACATGGTGACTCAATTCTAGGTACATGCATGGCAATGCATTCGCACAGAAACGTTCTCCAGGTTACTATGAAGGATGGGGTGAAGGCTCAATTATGAGATCACCCTTCCACGAGGAAATCATTGAGATTTCACCTAGATCTGTCAAAAACTCTAATTTACGGGGAAATTTTTCATTTTTTTTTAATGGGGTTATTGCATTAAGAACTCTCCTCCTGAGACTTGTTTCATTTTTAAGGAGCTTGACACGAAAACGAAATATGCTTTGACTGATCAAGACATATAAAAAGTCATGGCTTCCAAGAGGTTCTATCTAATACAATATTGGATACTGCATCATTTAACGTATTGATTCTCCTAGGAATATGATGATATGTGATATAATCAAAATTCCTTTCTAACAAACGAACACGCAAATACAACCTTAAAATTTGAGGGTTTCTAACAGAATAATGCCCATTGAGCTAGAGAATAACAAGCTGAGAGTCTGGGTTTACAATTAATTCATGAATGTCAAGAGAAATGGCTTCGGTTAAGAGTTCAATGACTGCACTATACTCAGCGGCATTTTTGGTTGTTCGTCCTAGACAAATACCTTGAAGGTTTACCAACTCACCATTAGGATCATAAATTACCCAAGCCACGGAGGATAGGTTCCAGGTACTGCAGAAGGCACCGTCAGCGAAACCGATGTAAGGAGTGACAGACATCTACACAGTAATAAAATACATAATAATTAGGAAAAATATGTTTGCAAAGCACACCAAGCCAAAAATGAGGTAAAATAAGAATGGTTTCATTTTTACACAAACTTGAAAACTTGGAAAACTATGCTTGGGATTGGTTTCATTTTTACACAAGCTTGAAACAAAGATAAACTATGCTTGAAAAGGTGCATACTGACATGGTGACTCAGTCCTGAATTTGTTTGCATAGCTTCTATTAAATTGTGAAAGCTATGGAGTTACTGAAGTTGGGGTGAAGGCTGGTGGATGATCTCACCCATGAAAGATCAAATCGGATTTTAATAGATCTGTAAAAACTCTAATCCTGCGGAAGTGCCATTTTTAATGGGGTTGACACATTAAAGAGCTATCCTATCCTCACAGAGCTTGTTTCATTTTTTGGGAGCTTGACATGAAAGCAAATATTCTCGTGACACATTCAAAGAGATATACTCTCTGTGGCTTCCAATAAGGTTTTCATCATACAATATTAGTATTGCATCAGCTAACGTATTCATTCTTCTGGGAATATGCTGATATGTGATATAATCAGAATTCATTTCTAAAAAACAAACACTTAAATACATCCTTAAAATATAAGGGTTTCTGACAAAATAACGCCCATTGAGCTGGAGAACAACAAGATGAGAGTCTATGTTTACAATTAATTTATGAATGTCGAAATAAATAGACTCAGTTAGAAGTTCGATAACTACATTGTATTCAACGACATTGTTAGTTGCACGCCCTAGAAAAATTCCTTAAAGGTCTACTAACTCACCGTTAGGATCATAAATTACCCAAGCCACGGAGGATAGGTTTTGGGTACTACGGGAGGCAATGTCAGCGAAACTGACATAAGGAGTGACAAAAATATGCATAGTAATCAAAGACATAATAAGCAGGAAAATCTACTCGCAAAGCACACCAAGCCAAAAATGAGGTAAAATGAAAATGGTTTCATTTTTACACAAGCTTGAAAACATGGAAAACTATGCTTTGGATTGATTTTATTTTTACACAAGCTTGAAACAAAGATAAACTATGCTTGAAAAGGGTGGCATGCCCCCAACATGGTGAATCAATTCGAGGTACATGCCCCCCAATATTCAGTGCATTCGCCTGAGAGAACTATCAGTTACTAACAGAAGGATGGGGTGAAGATTCAATTATGAGATCAAGAGAAAAACTTGACTAGGATTTCATGAGATCTAATAAAAAATCGAATTTTATGGGAAATGTTTTCATTTTTTAATGAGGTTGACACATTAAAAGAACTATCCTCACAAGAGCTTGTTTTATTTTTTAAGGAGCTTGACACAAGAAAAGGAACTATGCTCCAATGAGCTTGTTTCATTTTTTAAGGAGCTTAACACAAGAAAACAAAATATGCTCTGACGACCTGATCACGACATATAAAGAGTCATGGCTTCCAAGAGGTTCTCATTTAATGGGATAAAAAAATCTCGGAAATTGCGATCGAGTGCCCCCAGTAGATGGGACACGACGGTACTATCACTGGATGAGGGTAACGAAAAAGTGGCCACATAATTAACATGTGGCGGGGAATATATGACCAGAAGTTAAGGACCAGGAAGGTATGACAGTAGACCAGATGTCCCATTAGGACCAAAGAATGAAAGTTGATCAATGGTCATGATCTAACCTTCATGTGGAAAACAAATCACATGATAGAGCGAAGACACAAGCGCGCCCATGGCATAAGCATAGTCGTGTCCTAGGAATAGGTTAAAAACCAAGGGGCCTTGAAACACCATCACATATATATAGAGGATTTTCCCTCCCAAAGTAATAGGTAACTTCGGAAGGATCCGTAATGGTTTGCTTATTCCTCTGTTAAAAGCAAACAGATTCTGAGTAACAGGCACAAGCTGCAGAGAACCCAAAGCTTGCTAGGTATTTGAGGTTAGAATACTAACCAAGTCACCCTCATCTTTAATCATGACTAGTACGACCATATCGTAGGCCTATATAGTGATCTCGAAGGGCACGTAAGAAGGAAGACAGTATCCTGTGAATTGACTCCAGTCAAAAGAAGAAATCAAACTACATGGAGGGGGTGTCATACAAATAAGAGGATTATCCCCTTGTGTTATGGGAGAAAAAATACCATCCTTATGAACTCTAAGAATGATATATGGAGGATCACTTTCTAGAACTATGGCGACGGGAGTGGAAGGATCACCCCCCTGAATCATGGAAATAGGAGGATCGCCCTCCAATCCTAGGGAATCAGAGGAAACAAAAATAACCTGAGTGGGATGAGACCTACTCTTGACATAAAACACTTAATGCACTGTTGATGGAATTAGGTCGCCCTTTTCCTCAACCAATGATTGGTCAAAAATGGACTCAGGAAACTAACTTTTAGAGAGAGTGGGATTGATCAGAGATAAATCCAGACAAATGACTTGATCAACTATCGGAGGACTCGAAGAAAAATTCCAGTAACCAATGGGAAGATAGGACTTAGAAGCTAAAGGGGTACCCAATACTTTAGAAGCTTCATCCATACAAGGACAGAGGTGAATGGGATGGTTCCCTTCACATAACCTACAGGGAATCTTGATCTTACCCTGTTTCGTACGAGTCTCATTATCTCTAGCTGAAGGCTCATCATCAGCATGATGCCTAGGGGTTGATGATGAAGGATGAATCAGGCCAATTGACCACACTTATAACACCTTGGGAATACCAGGGAAATCATGAAGAAGGTGGTCACCCTCACATAGCTCACAATGGAATTTGAATTGGAGAGACAGAGTGGGAGGTTTCTCGATATAAGCTGCATGGGTAGCAATAGTTGTTGAATCCCCCCCAAATTATTTTCCTTCTTCTTATTCGACTTCTTATTATTCTTCTTCTTATCCATGCAGTTAATAAAATCCAAAATTTCACCAGGTGAAGAGGAATAACGAGGTGAAGAAATGGGCGAATAAGGTGAGGGGTCAACCTTAGGATCAACATGTGGTTAACATGGTCCAGGCGAAGGAGAACTCGGTTGAGAGACAATCAGTATATCCGAAACCACAGGGGTTGAAAATAACCAAGATGGCAGACCAATGGCTAATCCCTAGAGGGACAACGTTTCCATATATGGAGCACCAACATTTCCAAAAGAGGGAAAAGAACCAGGATTCCCATTTGAGGGGACCCCTGGGTTGATGGACTCTGGAAATGTCGCCATTAGAACCAACCTTAAAGAATCACTAAGGAATATAACTTTATCCAATAATATTTCGTTGGAAATCAATTTTTACAACATTGAAACAAGACTCTACCTTTTCATGTTTTAAGAGTCGAGAAAAGGAAAAAAGGTGACTCTAGTCACTTTCAGGTTGAATGAGCTTGAAAGTACAAGTGCTCAATGATCTTTCCAAATTTCAAAGAGTCATGGAAAGATCAAAATGACTACTCAGGAACTCTAGGAAAAAGGGTGTACCAAGCTCTTGTGAACTCCAATATACACCTTAGTGATCAAAAGAAAGAGAAATCACCAAGGACTTAACGTACGGGCGGGCAGTCTCCCTGAATGCTGTGTTCGGTGTGTCACGGTTACAAGGTAGCACACTAGGCTTCCTATGGATAAAGGATTGCAACCTATGAGGGTCTCCCTTTATATACATGATGGTATGGGAAGCACAAGTCTGTACTAGTGCTGTCTAATGCAAGATTGCGAGTGAAAACTGTTAGGTTTAATGACGTCGGAAGACGTTACTAGCCTAGACCTCTAAATGTGAGCGTTAAGTTCTAATGCTTCCTTAGATTGATTGAGTTAATTTTATAGTTTATCTTGAAATTATGTTTCAGTTTCAAGGCTCTACCAAATGATATCTCAAATCTATAATGCACGACTATATGAGAGAAAGAAAACCATTCATTCGATGAAAAGCTAACGAAGTGAAGGATAGAGGTTCGAAACAAAGCAACAGTAAATCAAATGCAAGAATGACACTTTTCTCTATGCTACTAACACAACCAAAGAAGAAAACGAAAACTTTTCTTCTGTCTTTCACTTTCCAATGAATAAGAAACCTACTAATGCAAAAGAACACTTTTCATTTTTAAATGAGAAGGGAGAATTCAATTTTTTTTTCTTTTGTATAAGTGAGAAGCAACAATGCAATGCTACACCAAAAATACGAAACCAGTACTAGCTTCAAGTAGCTTCAAATGGAATAATCAAAACATGAAGAGACCAATTCCAAGAAAACATAAACACGCACTCAAAACTAGGTATGCATCTCTCAACGAGCAATGTGATCTATGCTCGGGGCGATGGAGGGACAATCAAATAGACACATAATGAAAGCTTGACAACCCTGCTTCACATACAATCAACTAAAAGGCTAAAAAATAAACAACTAAACTGACTCATAAGTAGATCAAACCCTCGATGAACATGAGACCAAATGAATGGTTCAAAACACCTACAAACCATATGATGGATAAGTCACGTTGTTCGAATGAGATATAGCACAAACTGAAACAAATGAGACATCCAGGTGAGTAAACAAAAGCCAGATGGATCAATCCAAGAGGAAAATGCCAATATAAAGGACAAGACATACTAGAAACTCAGTGGGAAAGCCCAAAATCCAACCCTACAGGAATCAACATGACTGTTTAGCACTATCCAGTGTCGAATAGGAAAAATTGCTCCTATGTCAAAGACAACACACGCTGATGGGCGCGAATATCAGAGAAATAGCAACGCTGAGCTAGAAAAGGAAGGAAAAAATAAAGGACTGGCTGAGCAAGACAAAAAATATCACTATAGGAGAGGTCTAAGTGGCCAGAATCAGACAAGCAAGCCAAAAAATAACAAAGAAATGACAAACGGCCAAAGTTGGACAGACAATCAAAATTCAAAACGAACAATAAGAGACAACAGTCGTTGAACTCCCGAGCGGATTCAACGATCCCGGGTGGATATTGGTGGTCACACGCCTATTCCACTTGGGGCCCCACCATTTTCTCTTTCAGTTTTTTAGTTTCGGAAAAAACTTACTATTTTTAGCAATTTTCAGAGCCGTTTTGAGGCCCTAAACAACGTTTTTTGGGGAAACAGAGAGCAACATGGGCCCATGGACCGATGTTGCTTGTTCAAAATTTGTATTCCTCAAATATATCTTTCTAACGAGGTATGGTACACGTCAAACAGAGATTGTATGCCAAAGTTACGCCCCTGGGAATTTGAAATGCCAATTTACTCAAACGGGGCCCATAGTTTTGGCGCTTCATCTCCTAGGGTTAGGGTTTTGGCTGTTTAGGATTTCCCATTGTTTCTAAATAATAAATAGGCCCTCGAGCCTCATTGTAACTCAGTTCAGAGGCCTGTAGCCGCCACATCTCTTCTGAGAGATAGCTACCAGCGCCCTAGCTAGTTTTATTTCCATTCTGTCTGTAAGCAAATTTCAGTTCTTTGATATTAATGAAATGAAGTGTTATTTCCACTGTCATATTTATGGATATATGTGATACCTTTTGTACGTTCACCTTAAATCCGGATCATTCACCAACTTGTTGTGAAGGAAAATACCCTTTGTAGAAAAAGGCAATCCCTCTAGCCCTAAGGTGGGTCTAGCAACAAGGGAACATGCTGGTTTCTAAATTCCTAGTTTATAAATGAAATGTGGATCGGAATAGATGTCCTACCTCAATCCAGCACTCTTGATGTAGTATGTTACGATGATCCCTCGATATTTTTCATTCAAGCCTTGCACTTCGTTAGTAGCGAAGTTTACACAATTGCATAAAGATCAAACAAAAACTAACAACATACAAACATACATATTCATTTAAAACTATCCAACTAGTCAAGGAGAGTCAGAAACTTCGAATACTAAAATAGACAAATATGGAACTAGAAATCAGTCATGTCATATTAATATATAGAAAATGGAGTTTACAACCTGTGCCTTGACATTGTAGGCCTCCTTTGAAAGGTTTAGTCGGGCATGTCTCCAAAGCATCCATTTGTCGATTCGCTCAATGAGGCAAAAGGCTCAAACTCTCTCTCAACTATAGACTATTCTGTACTATTAGCTTTTGGTCTATTCTAGCTATCTCTGGCTAGTTGATTTAATGGAATGAAGAGGGATTTATAGGAGTGGAGGATGAGATTTGGGATCCATATATGGTGAAGGAAAGGTCTATCCCTTTGGGAAGTCACGTTTTTGTAGGAACTAGAAGGCCAAAGGGAGAAACTCAACCTCCTCCAATTGAACAAACATCCATGACTTCGCTCACGAAGCTGTTACATCTTAGATGCTCCATTTCCATATTTAAAAAAACCTTCCAAAAGTAGCTCATCACGGGTGCTCTTCAGAGACAGAGAGACCGCAGTGCGGAGTCAAGTGTAAATTTGGCCATCGGTGTGAGGTCATAACTACACAACCGCGCTAACCCAAAATCATATGTTTTAAAGGGTCAACTTATGGAATGGTCAAGAGAGATTGTGTTCCTGACATGCTAAGGGATGCAATGAAATTCATTGTGATGTGTGGCAGTACACAGGGGTCAATCTGATAGTTCTACAGTATTCAGGATGGGGAATGCAGGGACGGTGACAAAATGCTGTGTAATAGGTATATATATTGTTGAATGTGAATTTTTGTATAATTTCATGGTCATTGTTATATTGTGAACTATTTTTTGGGTTAGTTAACGAGCCTTTCCTTTCTCTCGTGTGGCTCTTTTAGGATAGTATTATTAATTTTATACTTAATTTTGGGAATTTTGAGGTCTAAAATGAGACTCTTAAGGAAATTATAAAATAATAGTGGAAATAATAAAGTAAGATTTGATTACATCATCAAATTTTAGAGGGAAAAAAGAAAAAACTACTTTTTCAACTCGTATTTTCAACTTATCTCCCTATGGGTTTACTCAAATTTCAAGAAGGAACACTCGTTGGATGCATAATTTGATTCGTCATCCAAGGGGTACCCATGTTGCATAGTTTCGATGGACCCTTCTACACGAAAAATGAGAAATCCATGGAAACCGTGATTTCAATCACATTTTTTCATGTATTTCTCATTTTTTGTGTAGAAGGGTCCATCGAAAGTATGCGACATGGGTACTCCTTGGATGAGAAATTAAATTTTTCATCCAATGAGTATTCCCACTCAAAATTTGAGTAAAACCCTAGGGAGATACGTTGAAAATACAAGTTGAAAAAGTAGTTTTATTATTTTATTATTTTTTAATATTTTTACTTTTTAACCCCAAAATTGGTGAATAAACCCCCATGGTTGACACATCATATTGAATCCTATTGGTTCTTATAAATTTTATTTTGGTTGTACATTTTTCTTAGGAGGCCCATTTTAGACCTCAAAAGTTCTCTAATAGAGAGTTTCACTCTATCTTTCCCTTCCATGGAAATTCCTTTTATGCATTGTAATTGGTGTCTCACAAATATTTATCACTTGCTAACTTCAAATTTATGTGTATTATATCTTGTGTTTTTTGTTGCAACCAATGCATATCTTTAAAATCACTTAAATGGTGGTTGAGCCCATATTTGGAATGGGGCTCCTATCCCAAATGTTGTGAGGTCTAATTGGGACTTGTTGCCAGGGAGAGCCCCTTACTGTTGGTGGATTCAAACACCATCAACACTAGGGAAACCATGAAAACCATAAACACCAACTCATACTAGATAAAAATTAATCATAACTAGAGATGGTTTCATCAACAAAGATCATATTTAGCTCCTACACTTGTGTCTGACTAGTGTGCAAGGATTATCCTTTTCTTCTTATTTTCAACACGCATAAAAAGTAGTGTTGATGTCCCGTAATTTGGTAGATTGGTAAATCAAATGACAGGGTAACATCATACCAATCTTTGGAAATCCTAAACTCAGAGAGGGCTCTCTCTATGGTGCGAAGGATGTGAACTTGTTCGCTTTGTATGTTTGATTTTAGGCTAGTTGTTTAAGTATATTTTGGTTTGTTTTCGTTTTGAGGTAAAACTGATCAAATAGGGAAAATAGAAAGTGAGTTAATCAAATCAATAGGGCTATGGGGTCAGATAAAGTCAAGGATGTCTAAATGATGGACAAGGTATACTGCAGGGCCGATTTAGCAAGGTCAATGGATCCTTTGGGTGAGGTATGAGGTGAAATGAACATTAAGTTTGTGAAAAATTAAGAATTGTTAAACATATATAGTTTGAAAGAAAATACTCATGAGGTAGGGCAAACCATTAATCTCTATGAACAATAATCAAACTGATAAACATCAAAGATAAACATTTAGGTGAGACATAGAAGCATAAGAACTCCTAACTTTAGAAATTCACCTTCAGCTGTTGGGAAAACATATAAGATAAAAAAATAACTTAATATATGAAGGGGGAACTCCTAAAAAACATATATCAAACTATCGAGAACTCTAAAACAAGTTGGTAAGAATGGAAAAAGGGCAAGATCGAATGAGACCTCTTTGACTTAACCTAATCAATTAGTATTTCATAGAAAGATTTCATAAATAGAGTTTTGAGAACTTCAAATAAGCAGGGCATACCTTGAATAAGATTTGAAAGCTAACATAGTGACCATTAATGAAACAAGTAACAAGTTCTTGGTAGACCTAAGGAGTAATTAAGAATTCCTTATAATGACCAAGAAGAAGAAAACATCAAAGCTGTAATAAACAGGAGGTTTGAGGTGCTTCTATGAGCATATCTCAACCTATAATTTTTTGATCTACAAAAAACAAGAAGCATGAAACATTTAATCAAAACAAGAAGACATAAACAAATTAGAGAAACATCACCATTCACCAAGCTATGGAATCCTGCACACAATGCTCCTCCACCATCAAGCCAAGCAAGACATTCATCCACTTCATAAAACCAATATTTTCTCCAAGCTCATAAGAATATGTTTTTATCTTAACATGTCAAGTTATGCCTGTTTTAAAAATAAATCCTCGTGGTTTATATAAGCCAAGAGGATAAGGAGCTCACTAGATCAACAAGAAGGCCATTGCCTAAAGAAAAATATCTAAAACTGCCCTTGAGGCCTTACAAGGTCCAAGGCACAAAATATCTCTTCAAAATATCCTTTTCGGACCAAAATAGAAAAAATATTGACTTTTAGGCTCTAAAATACATGATAGAACTTGCCTAACACACATCTACCTTGTCCTCACACAGGAATGCAGAAATCTGTCTCTTTTTTAGCAGAATTTCCAGGCACGCAGCACCAAAATAGGCCTTTTTGCAGCAAGGTTTTGGAGGCCTTCCCGATGTCAAAAAAGGCTCCGTGATGGACCGTTGGAAAGCTATGGATGTCTAATTTCGAAATATACTTTATTTTTTCCAATATGATCTATGAAAGCTACTCAAAAAGTGGAAAAGGTGCAGAAACCCAGGGGCGCAGCACCTGCTCGAAAACAGTGGCAGAAAGGTGCAAAAAGGCAGTTTTTGGACCTTTTGAGGGACCAAAATAGCTCCAAATGAGCTGAAAATTTAGGAGAATATTCCCCTAGTGCAAAGGAATCCAAAAATGTAAAATTTTCCTGCTGAAAATTCTCTGAGAAAAAGCGCAGCGTCCGGCGCGCTGCTCTCCTAGGCTCAAAAATTCACAAAAAACCAAAAAGTGTCCAATTTTGCTCAAAATTGGTGAGTGAACCCCTCAAGGGTCCCTAGAGACTTGTAATGAAGCTTGAGCCAAGATTCCAAGCCTATCTTGGTCTTTTCCATCTTTTAGCGTCGAGCGCCTCCTTTAGGCATCTTTGAGCTTTTTTCTAGCAAACTTATTTAGATTTTTGTAATGCTAAGTCATCTTCCTTTGTAAGCCTAAATCCTTGTTTTCTTTCTCCATTTTTTCCTCTAAATGCAGGTTTTCCCTTTCTATTCATGATTCTTTATCATGTTCAATTTCCAAGGCTAGGAGCTTAGTGAGAGGGAATTGCTATACTCGGGCAATTTCTTCCTCTCTCTGTTTTTCTAACGCTCTCCTAAGACCCATAGTCTTAGGCCTCTTCCTAGCTAGCCCTTCTTCTTCATCATCTTCTTCATAGTCACCCATGTACTCTTCTAGCTTCACTTGTGATTTTTGAGCCTCTCTTTTGTAGTTGAGTGCCCAGGCTTCATAAATGGCAAGTTGGCCACTCACTTGCGCATTTTGTGTTTGTAGGAAATGAATGATATGTTTTGATCTTTCCAAATCAGTCACCAAATCTCTAACTTGTGCATATCTGTCTTGTAAGATGGAATTAAGAATCCTTGTTTCATTGTCCTCATCACTATCAATGTGGATGAATTCAATTTCCCTCTCTTTTTCATGGCTGCTTTCTTGTTCTTCCATTACCTTCTTGCCTTTGTCCTTCATGGGCTTCTTACCCTTGTCTTTCTTTGGCAATCCACCCTTTCCTTTCTTTGGTAGTTTAGCTATTCTCCTTAATGCCCTGGTCACATTGCTTTTCACTGCTTGACTAACTTTACCTCTCACTGTTTTTGAGATTTTACCTTTCACTGCTTTTGAGGGGGAGTGGATGGCCCCTTGCCTTTGGGAGGCAGCAAACACATGCTTCCCACCTTTCTGATGAGGGATGATGAGAGGTGTCACAAATTGGGATTGTTCAATTTGGTCACTTATAGCCCTAGGACTGTCTCTTCCTTCAAGACTGTTTTCTGTCTGTATCTCTTTGTCACTTTGTTGTGGGAAATCCTTTTGATTATCAATTTCAACATTGGTAATGATCTTACCACCAGGAGGATCTTTAAAAAGGTCATGCTCTGTTTCTATGTGGTGGGAGGTGCCCAAGTCTGATACTTTTTCATCTTCAAGACTGTCCATGTCTTTACCCTTTTTTCTGTTGTCTTAACTGTTCTGATCATTAGGAATTTTTCCATCCTTTCCTTGTTTATTAAAAACCACTCTGAAAAATTTCTCTGGACTATCCTTATCAATTTTCTCTTTGCTGCTAATGTCCTCCTCTTGCTTCTTGTCTTTATCTGTGCTGCTATTTCTGCTGTTTTCCCTTTGACTGCCTTCGTTTTTGCTGTTTCTACTGTCTTGCCCTTGGCTGCCTTCATTTTATCTATTGTTTTTGGCATCTTCCCCTTGGCTATCTTCATTCTCTCCATCACTATTTGTAACATGATTGGCACTATTTTCCTCAAGGGGTTCATCATCTTTTCCCTCACTGTTTGTAACTTCTTCCTCACTCTCATCTTCCTCACATTTTTCCTTATTTTGATCATTTCTTCTTTCTTCCTTATCAGTTTTTTTAGAGCTGCTGCTATTTTGACTCCCCTCCTCTTGATTGCTTTCATCTTCTTCATTGTTTTCCTTATCTTCATTAATTTCCTCTTTATCTTCAGATTGTCCCTTATTTTCATTAGTTTCCTCTTTGTTGTCTTCATCAGTTTCATCAGTGCTTTCTTCAGGATTAGGATTACTTTCTTTATGGTCACTACTGATTTCTTTAGGATCACTTCTGTTTGGAGAAGGTGTTTGAAGAATGTTTCCTTGGGAGAGTGATTCATGGGAGGAAAGTGAAACATAGTTAGTGGAGGGAGATGGAGTATGAGGAAGATTTTGAGAAGAGGATGGCACATTTTGCAATCGTATGGAGGATGAAGAGGTAAAGTCATCATGGGTGATGAAGGCTTCCCAAGGAATGCCTTGTTGCTCCATTTGGTGAGTTATAATGATTTTGACAAGAGAGTGATGAAATAGGCTTGCCATCTGCTGAGCTAGAGGCTTCTTTTTCATGATGGTGGACATTTTTTCAATGCTTTTGCATAAGAAATAAGACAAGTTCAGCAGCTTGGTACTGGTGAAGTGCATGAGGAGCTAATATGATAGGATTAGATTTGGGAGAAACGACCCTCACAGGTAAATTATTTCATGAAAATGTTCATAAGGAGGGTATACCTGTCCAGTAGATGGGCAACAGGAACAATGGCTTTACATGCAGCTTGATAGCTAGGCTTTAGAAAAGGATGATAGTGGATCAAGTCAAGATGTGTTTGTTTAAACCATCTCTCTCCTATGCAAGGGATCCTAGTGGCTTTAGAGACAGCTTTAGGGGTCAACTCAAAATTTAACCCTGCCAGATGAACCTTATGCCTGTGAAGTCTTAAGGCAAATAACTCATTCAATTTAGGATGGCTTTTGATTTCTTGTACCTTGTTGTAGAACTCAAAACATCCTAATTCTTGGAAATAAGGCAAGATAGAAGGTGATGCAATCATCTCTTTGGTGTCTTTAGGTTCGAATCTGTTGGGCTTGCCTCCTTTCTTGGCCTATCTTCTTGGTATTTGAGGCTCATCACTTTCTTCTTGAGACATAATGTCTAGGCTATCTTTCTTTCAATTTTGAAACAAAAGACTCTTTGTAGATGAAGTGCAGAGGAGAGAGGCTTTCAGGAGTCTTAGGAACTTTAAAACAAAGCTGGATATTCAAAAGAGGAAAGGCTACTCTTACATTTATATTTTTTCCTCAAACTACCTTAGACTCAAATTTTACCTTACTTGGCACCTTTACAATTCAAAAAATTGATGAGGAGATACAAATTGATGAAAAATACCTCTTGTAACTCTTCTTTGTGATAAGAAACAAATTCTATTGAAAATAGGCAATTTTGGCCTTTTCTGTGAATTCCTGGGCGGTGCTGCACTTTTTCTTCAAGAACGCAGCGTCTACCTGGGTGGCCTCTATACGTGGCATGTGCGATGGGCACCATGGTGGGCATGTAGCACCCTCGGCCCGGGTGGCCTCTGCACGCGGAGTATGCGAAAAATGTAACGTTGGGCGCGCAAAACCCACGGCCCGGGCGGCCTCTGCACGCGCAGTATGCGAAAGGAGTAGTGCTGGGTGTGCATCATCGTCTAGCTCGGGCGGCCCCTGCACGAGGAGATGGGCAGTGGGCTGGGCGTTGTCGGGTGGTATGCTCTGCACACCGAGCGGTCAACAGAACGTGTAGCACCGATGTACAGGCGTGCAGTGTCTGGTGAAAAAATGCACTGAGCGTGTCTATAGGCATGCAATGCCAATCTATAGGCGCACAACATCTCTGGTTTTCTTCCCGAGAAGGTTCTTCAAAAAATCAAAAGCCCTCCTCCTTTTTTCTAAAGACGAAATGAATGGAAAAAGGTCATTGGGGGTATTTATATCCTTGCTTTTGAAATAATTTTGAACAAAACCCACCTTTGTAAAGTTCTAACTCCACTTTTCCATTATTTTCCTTTGACTGTCTTTTCAGTGAAATTTTTTTTTTTTTGGAGCCAGTCTTCTTTTTGTTTCTTAAACCACTGATCTATGGTCTGAGCCTTTAATTGATTTGTGATGGCATTTGTTTGTCTTTGCAAGGTGAATTTTAAAGCCGTTGTTCCTCCATACTCCTTGAAACAAGGCTGTGACTATCCTTTGTGTGACAGTTTAACCAATCAAACCTTGATGGTTACTCCTTTAACGCAAAAGGTACCTAGAGCCTTAAAACATCAAATTTCTTCACCTTTTGAACTTCAAAAACACTTATTTGATTTCAATGGAGTTTTGTATATTTTTCCTTATCTTCAGAATGATAACACCAGGAAAAAGTTTACACCTTCTATTGTTGATGAAGGAGGTGTTTATGCCTGTTTTCTTATCTCCTCATCAAAAAATTATTTTTGAAAAAATTAAGGCTTTTTGGAGACCACTTTTTTCTGAACAAAAAACCTCCTCTTGGGTTTTTCAATACTTCTCCTACGCCAAGCAAAGCGTCTTTGAACATCGGTTGTAAAGTAGGAAAGACTGATTTCACAGACTCGGCCTCTTCAAATAAAGCCACATGTCTCCCAATGGTAACACTTATGAAGAAATTGAGATAGGTTTATAGGTTATTTGTGGAATTTGCCTTAATATAAACCTCCTTCATAATTCTAAAATATGTTTGCATGTGGCCAAAAACGGATCTTGAAAAAGACTACTAAACCCAGAAAACAAAGTTTTTCTCTGAACAACTTTCAGCAGTTTCATAGTGCAATTTCAACCATCAATTTCTCCCACTGCATAATTAATTTGAAGAAACTGAAATATTTTTTTGTAGTTCAGTATGTTAGGAAGAAAAACCTCTTTCAGTTTTCAGAAATGAGTTTTAAGTTGCTCAGAAACCCCTCTGGAAGTTGACTACTAAAAGCAGAAAAACAGGGTTTTTTGATGAAAAAGGTTGTTTCAGCCATTTCGTAGCTCGCTACGAAAACATCAGTGTTTTTGTAGCGCAAAACTGTTTGCGCTACGAAAACAAGGTTTTGTTGCTAATTCCAAAAAAAAAATCAAAATGGTTAAAAATTTGACTTTCTAAACATGGTATGAGACACTAAGACATGGAATAAGGTCGATAAACTTTGTTTGGAAATGAAATATGACCTTAAAGACTTCTAACCCTATGACCTAACCCTTTAAGCATGACATGACCTAGAGACCTTTAACACCATGAATAAAACAAGGGTTTGGAAATGAGAATGACACTATTGAGACTAATCCTATCACTTATCCCTTTAAGCATGAGATGACTCAAAACCTATTACAATACCATGACTAAAAACAAGGTAAGCTTTCCAAAGTTTAGAAAAAAAAAATTTAGGGTGATAGCATGTATCATCCAAGAATTGTTCATTTATGTATTGTAAAGGAGATTTCCCCCTCGAAGTGGATGAATTCTAAGGCGTTGATCTTTATTTTCTTCTATTTTTGGAGCTGGTTTCATAACATTCTATCTCTAGTTACTAGTCATGAATGATGAATCTCTCTTGATCAGTGTCCCATACACTAATAAAGTATTGTAGCATCTCTAGCTGAGCTGTCAGACATGGGGTCATAAAGAATTTCAGGAGCCCACAGTTCCTTAGGGCATCAGGGCATGCATTTTTATCCATGGCATGTCCATCCTCTTCCTTATGCTCTCTTTCTTTCCACTCTATCACCATTTTAGCTACTGATTCTTCCTGCAAAACCAAAATATTAGGTTCCATTAGCCTTATGGTTAAAGAATTGATCCATTTTTCTAGCCATTTTTGAAGGAAAACTCTAAAATGTTGTGCACAACATTTGACGCTGCTGTTTTTCAAATAGTTGCATCGAATGATGCCTTCCCGTTCAAAAAATATGGAGTTCAGTGTGACTTCGTGCCCAGAATCGGCACCAACTATCACAACCAATATTTTTCCAAATCCTCCAAAAAAATGCATCAAACCATGAAAAAAAATAAAAAATGGATGAAATGGTAGGATAATTTCAAAGCTCCTATTTGGAAGAAACAGATTCTTCAATAACCTCTTGGATTGCCAGTAGTCAGCTCCCCAACTTCATAGTGGAAACTGGTAAAAATGCTCACAAGAAGGTGAAAAGGTAAAAGAAGTTGTTTTTACTATTTGAGTTATTTTATAGCCTTTTATAACCCTAATTAGGTTTTTGGACACCTTTTTTTGATTTTTTTTTATTATTTTTCTCGAAAATGGGTTTTACATTTGTTTCTTGTGAAACAATAGGTCGTAAAACTGGCAACGACGAGGAAACAAGTTATATTTTATCACTTTTTCGGACTCAGTAGAAAAACAAAAAAGTCACCCCCTAGAGTCATCTTTCAGCTCTTTCCTGACTCTCAAAAATTGAAAATATTTCCAAGACTCTTGTCATTTTGAACTCACTAAGGTCTGCGAAACATCATCTGCCTTGTATACATTTACCCCTTTTTCGAGCTCGGACAGATTATTTATGGAAAAGTAATACCTTAGTCAAACATGGTTAAGAGGTTATCTCGGGTATTGTTTTCTACCTTTTCGGATATAAGAGATTACCTACGAAAAGGGACCTTATGGAGTTTTATTTTTTGCTTCTTTTCAAACTCTCTAAACATGAAAATACGTCGATTTTTACCATTGTTAGTCACATTAAAAATAAATGACATCGGAAGCCGTCATCATGACTTTACCGAGTTCCTCCTTCCTAGAGCTCATAAAATGTACTAGGATGGATTTGTCCAAAGGAAAAAATTACATGACAAGCATATGTTATCCCCTTCAAGCTTATTTCCAAAAATAATTGGGGTACTTGCCAGAAATGGTGGGGGGAAATTGAACTAGTTCTCAGTTGTGTCGATAGTATGTTTCTCTTGAACATGACACTTGTCTACAGTTCGTGTCAGGTTGGGGACATCCTACATTCGTCATTTTTCCTCCATGGGTTTTGGTTATCCGTTTTGACGTCTCATCTGCTCTTTGCCTCATCACCATGGCCTCAGATCCTTTGATGTCAAGTACTGCCAAATTCTGGAGTCGTGTCGCCAATATGTTCAAGAGAAGTCCCTTCTGCATTTTGCAACCCCTGATCCTCTATTCAGTATTTATTCATTTCCTCTGTCTCTTGTCGATGATGTGGGAAAAATTATGGCCATCCTTCGACCGGTCACTTCCTGTCGACATCAGCTCATTATCCAGGAAGCTGATCTAGAGACTCCCTTCTGGTACCTTAGAGCTTACATGCCTCAATGGCAAGTTCTTCACATTAGATGACATGTTCTCATCATTGGCCTCCAATCAGGTGATTTCACGGATGTACGAATCCAGCTCATTGTTCACATTCCATGGATTGTACTAGCGGTACCTTGAGAACCATTGCCATTATTGGTGGTCACTCTCACGCCTATTAAAGGCTTCCATCATTGGTTGGTAATTAGGTGACTTTCTTGCATGTTTGAATTCATCTCATTCATTCACATGCCTGAATTTGTACTTGTTTGGGTCGAGACGGAGCACAAGACCTTGGGTTTTGTCTGATGAAATCCAGGATGTGGAACAATTTAGTTTATCATGGCTGAAAGATGACTCCAGGGGTGACTTTTTCGTGTTTTTACCGAGTCTGAGAAAAGTAATAAAATATAACTTGTTTCCTCGTCGTTGCCAGTTTTAGGACCTGTTGATGCACAAGAAACAAATGTAAAACCCATTTTCGAGAAAAATAATAAAAAAAATCAAAAAAAGGTGTCCAAAAACCCAATTAGGGTTAGAAAAGGCTATAAAATAACTCAAATAGTAAAACCTTTTCATCTTCTTGTGAGCATTTTTACTGGTTTCCACTGTGAAGTTGGGGAGCTGACTATAGGAAATCTAAGAGGTTATTGAAAAATCTGTTTCTTCTAGGTAGGAGCTCTGAAATTCTCCTGCAATTTTATCCATTTTTTATTTGTTTTGATGGTTTGATGCATTTTTTGGAGGATTTGGAAAAATCTTAGCCGCAATGGTCAGCGTCGATTTCGGGCACAAAGTTGCGCCCAACTCTAGATTTTTTGAACGAGAAGGTGTCGTTTGGCAGAGCTGTTTGAAAAACAGTAGCGCCGAACACTGTGCTCAATATTTTACATTTTTCCTTCAAAAATGGCTGGAAAAGTGGGTCAATTATTTAACCATATGGCTAATGGAACTGCATATGTTGGTTTTGCAGGAAGAATCAGTAACTAAAATGGCGATAGAGTGGAAATAAAGAGAGCATGGAGAAGAGGATGCACAGGCCATGGAGAATGATGCATGCATGGATGCTCTAAGGAACTGTGGGCTCCAAAAATTGTTTCTGACCCCATGTTTGAGAGCTCCGCTAGAGATGCTACAATACTTGATTAGTGCATGGGACACTAATTGAGAGAGGTTCATCATTCATGACCAGGAACTGGAGATAGAAGTCTCTGATATTTATTTCATAATTGGATTTTCGTAGAGGGGAGAGAGACCACTGCTGATAGGTACTCGGGCCCTTGGAGAGAGCATGGGAATGTTGATAGATAGAGTTTGTTATGGAGCAAAGAAAGCATCTAAGAGTGGAAAAATAGACATTCAAATAGTTCCTGAATTACCATTGAGGGTAGTGTTGCATACCATTACTCGGGCTGTTGGGTCTCAGGCTCCCCATGAAGCTACAAAGACGAAACTCCAATTGGTTGTAGATTTCATGGCTCTGAAAATTTTCAATTGGGCGGAAGCAGTGACAATCAACATAAAACGTCAACTAACCAAATGAAAAAATGGTAAGCTAAAATAATTCAGGTATAGGTCCATCTTGATACCATTCATCCTCTAACGGTTACTGAGATTCCAGCATCAAGAGGTAACTGTACCTATGCCACTAGCAAGAGAGCCACAGATGGTCCATTGGGTGGAGTTGATGCCTTGATTAGGAGGTGGACAACATATGTCCTGGAGACCAGAGTTATTTGACTGGTTGCATCGACAACTCATCATGGTAGAGGACTGGCCATATACCGGCACTGACTTCAGGGGTGATCCAGATTTTCCACTTCTAGAAGGGAACAACTAGGGCGAGGACATAGGTAAAAACTCATTTTTTGGATTTTTATGAGTATCATGATTTTTTTGGTTTTTATATACATGTGTTCTGATTTTCAATCATGTTTTATAGATATTGGACTAGAGAGACTAGAGAGACCCGCGGGGATGTCCCCAATAGCTCAGAGGGTCCTAAGATAATTCGAAGTGGCCCATCATGGCAAGGGAAGCGATGAGAAAGAAATCAAACGTAACTTGGAGGGACTCACAAGTGGGATCCCAGACTATGTGAGATTTGAGGACGTTCCTTGAGCTTACCAGAGGCACACTACAGGATTTTATAACCGTATCCATCGACTACTGAGACGTGTAGTTCGGGCAGTGACATGCTATCATGAGCACCATGCGGATAAGACTCCAAGGTTTCATTTCTACATATTTTTTGAGAGACATGGTGTCTCAAGATGTAAGAAAAACACATATATTTTTTGGACTATGATGTACAAGAGGATGCAAACAATCGATATATATATATATATATATATATATATATATTCCTGTCTAAAATATTACTATGTGATGATGATTGCTTTTACAAATTTCGCAAATGTCTATCTAATACAATATTGGCTACTGCATCAGCTAACGTATTCATTCTTCTGGTAATATGATGATATGTGATATAATCAAAATTCCTTTCTAACAAACAAACACGTAAATACATCCTTAAAATATAATGGTTTCTGAAAAATAACGCCCATTGAGCTGGAGAACAACAAGCAGAGAGTCTAGGTTTACAATTAATTTATGAATTTCAAAAGAAATAGCTTCAATTAGAAGTTCGATAACCGCATTGTATTCAACGACATTGTTAGTTGCACATCCTAGAAAAACGACTTAAAGGTCTACTAACTCACCATTAGGATCATAAATTACCTAAGCCACGGAGGATAGGTTCTGGGTACTACGGGAGGCACTTTCAACGAAACCAACATAAGGAGTGAAAAACATATGCATAGTAAGAAGAGAAATAATAAGCAAGAAAATCTACTCGCAAAGCACACCAAGTAAAAAATGAGGTAAAATGAAAATGGTTTCATTTTTACACAAGCTTGAAAACATGGAAAACTATGCTTGGGATTGATTTCTTTTTTACACAAGCTTGAAACAAAGATAAACTATTCTTGAAGATGGTGGCATGCCCCCAGCATGGTGACTCAATTCTAGGTACATGCCCTCAAAGCTTCAGTGCATTCGCCTGAGAGAACTATTAGTTACTAATAGAAGGATGGGGTGAAGGCTCAATTATGAGATCCCTCTTCATGAGAGAATGACTGCTAATGAATCTAATAAAAACTTGAATTTTACGGGAAATTTTTTTCATTTTCTAAGAAGCTTGACACAAGAAAAGAAACTATGCTCCAACGAGCTTGTTTCATTTTTTAAGGAGCTTGACACAAGAAAACGAAATATGCTCTAACGACCTGATCAAGACATATAAAGAGTCATGGCTTCCAAGAGGTTCTCATATAATACAATATTGGCTATTGCATCAGCTAACGTATTCATTCTTCTGGGAATATGATGATATGTGATATAATCAAAATTCCTTTCTAACAAACAAACAAGTAAATACATCCTTAAAATATAAGGGTTTCTGACAAAATAACGCCCATTGAGCTGGAGAACAACAAGATGAGAGTCTATGTTTACAATTAATTTATGAATGTCGAAATAAATAGACTCAGTTAGAAGTTCGATAACTACATTGTATTCAACGACATTGTTAGTTGCACGCCCTAGAAAAATTCCTTAAAGGTCTACTAACTCACCGTTAGGATCATAAATTACCCAAGCCACGGAGGATAGGTTTTGGGTACTACGGGAGGCAATGTCAGCGAAACTGACATAAGGAGTGACAAAAATATGCATAGTAATCAAAGACATAATAAGCAGGAAAATCTACTCGCAAAGCACACCAAGCCAAAAATGAGGTAAAATGAAAATGGTTTCATTTTTACACAAGCTTGAAAACATGGAAAACTATGCTTTGGATTGATTTTATTTTTACACAAGCTTGAAACAAAGATAAACTATGCTTGAAAAGGGTGGCATGCCCCCAACATGGTGAATCAATTCGAGGTACATGCCCCCCAATATTCAGTGCATTCGCCTGAGAGAACTATCAGTTACTAACAGAAGGATGGGGTGAAGATTCAATTATGAGATCAAGAGAAAAACTTGACTAGGATTTCATGAGATCTAATAAAAAATCGAATTTTATGGGAAATGTTTTCATTTTTTAATGAGGTTGACACATTAAAAGAACTATCCTCACAAGAGCTTGTTTTATTTTTTAAGGAGCTTGACACAAGAAAAGGAACTATGCTCCAATGAGCTTGTTTCATTTTTTAAGGAGCTTAACACAAGAAAACAAAATATGCTCTGACGACCTGATCACGACATATAAAGAGTCATGGCTTCCAAGAGGTTCTCATTTAATGGGATAAAAAAATCTCGGAAATTGCGATCGAGTGCCCCCAGTAGATGGGACACGACGGTACTATCACTGGATGAGGGTAACGAAAAAGTGGCCACATAATTAACATGTGGCGGGGAATATATGACCAGAAGTTAAGGACCAGGAAGGTATGACAGTAGACCAGATGTCCCATTAGGACCAAAGAATGAAAGTTGATCAATGGTCATGATCTAACCTTCATGTGGAAAACAAATCACATGATAGAGCGAAGACACAAGCGCGCCCATGGCATAAGCATAGTCGTGTCCTAGGAATAGGTTAAAAACCAAGGGGCCTTGAAACACCATCACATATATATAGAGGATTTTCCCTCCCAAAGTAATAGGTAACTTCGGAAGGATCCGTAATGGTTTGCTTATTCCTCTGTTAAAAGCAAACAGATTCTGAGTAACAGGCACAAGCTGCAGAGAACCCAAAGCTTGCTAGGTATTTGAGGTTAGAATACTAACCAAGTCACCCTCATCTTTAATCATGACTAGTACGACCATATCGTAGGCCTATATAGTGATCTCGAAGGGCACGTAAGAAGGAAGACAGTATCCTGTGAATTGACTCCAGTCAAAAGAAGAAATCAAACTACATGGAGGGGGTGTCATACAAATAAGAGGATTATCCCCTTGTGTTATGGGAGAAAAAATACCATCCTTATGAACTCTAAGAATGATATATGGAGGATCACTTTCTAGAACTATGGCGACGGGAGTGGAAGGATCACCCCCCTGAATCATGGAAATAGGAGGATCGCCCTCCAATCCTAGGGAATCAGAGGAAACAAAAATAACCTGAGTGGGATGAGACCTACTCTTGACATAAAACACTTAATGCACTGTTGATGGAATTAGGTCGCCCTTTTCCTCAACCAATGATTGGTCAAAAATGGACTCAGGAAACTAACTTTTAGAGAGAGTGGGATTGATCAGAGATAAATCCAGACAAATGACTTGATCAACTATCGGAGGACTCGAAGAAAAATTCCAGTAACCAATGGGAAGATAGGACTTAGAAGCTAAAGGGGTACCCAATACTTTAGAAGCTTCATCCATACAAGGACAGAGGTGAATGGGATGGTTCCCTTCACATAACCTACAGGGAATCTTGATCTTACCCTGTTTCGTACGAGTCTCATTATCTCTAGCTGAAGGCTCATCATCAGCATGATGCCTAGGGGTTGATGATGAAGGATGAATCAGGCCAATTGACCACACTTATAACACCTTGGGAATACCAGGGAAATCATGAAGAAGGTGGTCACCCTCACATAGCTCACAATGGAATTTGAATTGGAGAGACAGAGTGGGAGGTTTCTCGATATAAGCTGCATGGGTAGCAATAGTTGTTGAATCCCCCCCAAATTATTTTCCTTCTTCTTATTCGACTTCTTATTATTCTTCTTCTTATCCATGCAGTTAATAAAATCCAAAATTTCACCAGGTGAAGAGGAATAACGAGGTGAAGAAATGGGCGAATAAGGTGAGGGGTCAACCTTAGGATCAACATGTGGTTAACATGGTCCAGGCGAAGGAGAACTCGGTTGAGAGACAATCAGTATATCCGAAACCACAGGGGTTGAAAATAACCAAGATGGCAGACCAATGGCTAATCCCTAGAGGGACAACGTTTCCATATATGGAGCACCAACATTTCCAAAAGAGGGAAAAGAACCAGGATTCCCATTTGAGGGGACCCCTGGGTTGATGGACTCTGGAAATGTCGCCATTAGAACCAACCTTAAAGAATCACTAAGGAATATAACTTTATCCAATAATATTTCGTTGGAAATCAATTTTTACAACATTGAAACAAGACTCTACCTTTTCATGTTTTAAGAGTCGAGAAAAGGAAAAAAGGTGACTCTAGTCACTTTCAGGTTGAATGAGCTTGAAAGTACAAGTGCTCAATGATCTTTCCAAATTTCAAAGAGTCATGGAAAGATCAAAATGACTACTCAGGAACTCTAGGAAAAAGGGTGTACCAAGCTCTTGTGAACTCCAATATACACCTTAGTGATCAAAAGAAAGAGAAATCACCAAGGACTTAACGTACGGGCGGGCAGTCTCCCTGAATGCTGTGTTCGGTGTGTCACGGTTACAAGGTAGCACACTAGGCTTCCTATGGATAAAGGATTGCAACCTATGAGGGTCTCCCTTTATATACATGATGGTATGGGAAGCACAAGTCTGTACTAGTGCTGTCTAATGCAAGATTGCGAGTGAAAACTGTTAGGTTTAATGACGTCGGAAGACGTTACTAGCCTAGACCTCTAAATGTGAGCGTTAAGTTCTAATGCTTCCTTAGATTGATTGAGTTAATTTTATAGTTTATCTTGAAATTATGTTTCAGTTTCAAGGCTCTACCAAATGATATCTCAAATCTATAATGCACGACTATATGAGAGAAAGAAAACCATTCATTCGATGAAAAGCTAACGAAGTGAAGGATAGAGGTTCGAAACAAAGCAACAGTAAATCAAATGCAAGAATGACACTTTTCTCTATGCTACTAACACAACCAAAGAAGAAAACGAAAACTTTTCTTCTGTCTTTCACTTTCCAATGAATAAGAAACCTACTAATGCAAAAGAACACTTTTCATTTTTAAATGAGAAGGGAGAATTCAATTTTTTTTTCTTTTGTATAAGTGAGAAGCAACAATGCAATGCTACACCAAAAATACGAAACCAGTACTAGCTTCAAGTAGCTTCAAATGGAATAATCAAAACATGAAGAGACCAATTCCAAGAAAACATAAACACGCACTCAAAACTAGGTATGCATCTCTCAACGAGCAATGTGATCTATGCTCGGGGCGATGGAGGGACAATCAAATAGACACATAATGAAAGCTTGACAACCCTGCTTCACATACAATCAACTAAAAGGCTAAAAAATAAACAACTAAACTGACTCATAAGTAGATCAAACCCTCGATGAACATGAGACCAAATGAATGGTTCAAAACACCTACAAACCATATGATGGATAAGTCACGTTGTTCGAATGAGATATAGCACAAACTGAAACAAATGAGACATCCAGGTGAGTAAACAAAAGCCAGATGGATCAATCCAAGAGGAAAATGCCAATATAAAGGACAAGACATACTAGAAACTCAGTGGGAAAGCCCAAAATCCAACCCTACAGGAATCAACATGACTGTTTAGCACTATCCAGTGTCGAATAGGAAAAATTGCTCCTATGTCAAAGACAACACACGCTGATGGGCGCGAATATCAGAGAAATAGCAACGCTGAGCTAGAAAAGGAAGGAAAAAATAAAGGACTGGCTGAGCAAGACAAAAAATATCACTATAGGAGAGGTCTAAGTGGCCAGAATCAGACAAGCAAGCCAAAAAATAACAAAGAAATGACAAACGGCCAAAGTTGGACAGACAATCAAAATTCAAAACGAACAATAAGAGACAACAGTCGTTGAACTCCCGAGCGGATTCACCAACTTGTTGTGAAGGAAAATACCCTTTGTAGAAAAAGGCAATCCCTCTAGCCCTAAGGTGGGTCTAGCAACAAGGGAACATGCTGGTTTCTAAATTCCTAGTTTATAAATGAAATGTGGATCGGAATAGATGTCCTACCTCAATCCAGCACTCTTGATGTAGTATGTTACGATGATCCCTCGATATTTTTCATTCAAGCCTTGCACTTCGTTAGTAGCGAAGTTTACACAATTGCATAAAGATCAAACAAAAACTAACAACATACAAACATACATATTCATTTAAAACTATCCAACTAGTCAAGGAGAGTCAGAAACTTCGAATACTAAAATAGACAAATATGGAACTAGAAATCAGTCATGTCATATTAATATATAGAAAATGGAGTTTACAACCTGTGCCTTGACATTGTAGGCCTCCTTTGAAAGGTTTAGTCGGGCATGTCTCCAAAGCATCCATTTGTCGATTCGCTCAATGAGGCAAAAGGCTCAAACTCTCTCTCAACTATAGACTATTCTGTACTATTAGCTTTTGGTCTATTCTAGCTATCTCTGGCTAGTTGATTTAATGGAATGAAGAGGGATTTATAGGAGTGGAGGATGAGATTTGGGATCCATATATGGTGAAGGAAAGGTCTATCCCTTTGGGAAGTCACGTTTTTGTAGGAACTAGAAGGCCAAAGGGAGAAACTCAACCTCCTCCAATTGAACAAACATCCATGACTTCGCTCACGAAGCTGTTACATCTTAGATGCTCCATTTCCATATTTAAAAAAACCTTCCAAAAGTAGCTCATCACGGGTGCTCTTCAGAGACAGAGAGACCGCAGTGCGGAGTCAAGTGTAAATTTGGCCATCGGTGTGAGGTCATAACTACACAACCGCGCTAACCCAAAATCATATGTTTTAAAGGGTCAACTTATGGAATGGTCAAGAGAGATTGTGTTCCTGACATGCTAAGGGATGCAATGAAATTCATTGTGATGTGTGGCAGTACACAGGGGTCAATCTGATAGTTCTACAGTATTCAGGATGGGGAATGCAGGGACGGTGACAAAATGCTGTGTAATAGGTATATATATTGTTGAATGTGAATTTTTGTATAATTTCATGGTCATTGTTATATTGTGAACTATTTTTTGGGTTAGTTAACGAGCCTTTCCTTTCTCTCGTGTGGCTCTTTTAGGATAGTATTATTAATTTTATACTTAATTTTGGGAATTTTGAGGTCTAAAATGAGACTCTTAAGGAAATTATAAAATAATAGTGGAAATAATAAAGTAAGATTTGATTACATCATCAAATTTTAGAGGGAAAAAAGAAAAAACTACTTTTTCAACTCGTATTTTCAACTTATCTCCCTATGGGTTTACTCAAATTTCAAGAAGGAACACTCGTTGGATGCATAATTTGATTCGTCATCCAAGGGGTACCCATGTTGCATAGTTTCGATGGACCCTTCTACACGAAAAATGAGAAATCCATGGAAACCGTGATTTCAATCACATTTTTTCATGTATTTCTCATTTTTTGTGTAGAAGGGTCCATCGAAAGTATGCGACATGGGTACTCCTTGGATGAGAAATTAAATTTTTCATCCAATGAGTATTCCCACTCAAAATTTGAGTAAAACCCTAGGGAGATACGTTGAAAATACAAGTTGAAAAAGTAGTTTTATTATTTTATTATTTTTTAATATTTTTACTTTTTAACCCCAAAATTGGTGAATAAACCCCCATGGTTGACACATCATATTGAATCCTATTGGTTCTTATAAATTTTATTTTGGTTGTACATTTTTCTTAGGAGGCCCATTTTAGACCTCAAAAGTTCTCTAATAGAGAGTTTCACTCTATCTTTCCCTTCCATGGAAATTCCTTTTATGCATTGTAATTGGTGTCTCACAAATATTTATCACTTGCTAACTTCAAATTTATGTGTATTATATCTTGTGTTTTTTGTTGCAACCAATGCATATCTTTAAAATCACTTAAATGGTGGTTGAGCCCATATTTGGAATGGGGCTCCTATCCCAAATGTTGTGAGGTCTAATTGGGACTTGTTGCCAGGGAGAGCCCCTTACTGTTGGTGGATTCAAACACCATCAACACTAGGGAAACCATGAAAACCATAAACACCAACTCATACTAGATAAAAATTAATCATAACTAGAGATGGTTTCATCAACAAAGATCATATTTAGCTCCTACACTTGTGTCTGACTAGTGTGCAAGGATTATCCTTTTCTTCTTATTTTCAACACGCATAAAAAGTAGTGTTGATGTCCCGTAATTTGGTAGATTGGTAAATCAAATGACAGGGTAACATCATACCAATCTTTGGAAATCCTAAACTCAGAGAGGGCTCTCTCTATGGTGCGAAGGATGTGAACTTGTTCGCTTTGTATGTTTGATTTTAGGCTAGTTGTTTAAGTATATTTTGGTTTGTTTTCGTTTTGAGGTAAAACTGATCAAATAGGGAAAATAGAAAGTGAGTTAATCAAATCAATAGGGCTATGGGGTCAGATAAAGTCAAGGATGTCTAAATGATGGACAAGGTATACTGCAGGGCCGATTTAGCAAGGTCAATGGATCCTTTGGGTGAGGTATGAGGTGAAATGAACATTAAGTTTGTGAAAAATTAAGAATTGTTAAACATATATAGTTTGAAAGAAAATACTCATGAGGTAGGGCAAACCATTAATCTCTATGAACAATAATCAAACTGATAAACATCAAAGATAAACATTTAGGTGAGACATAGAAGCATAAGAACTCCTAACTTTAGAAATTCACCTTCAGCTGTTGGGAAAACATATAAGATAAAAAAATAACTTAATATATGAAGGGGGAACTCCTAAAAAACATATATCAAACTATCGAGAACTCTAAAACAAGTTGGTAAGAATGGAAAAAGGGCAAGATCGAATGAGACCTCTTTGACTTAACCTAATCAATTAGTATTTCATAGAAAGATTTCATAAATAGAGTTTTGAGAACTTCAAATAAGCAGGGCATACCTTGAATAAGATTTGAAAGCTAACATAGTGACCATTAATGAAACAAGTAACAAGTTCTTGGTAGACCTAAGGAGTAATTAAGAATTCCTTATAATGACCAAGAAGAAGAAAACATCAAAGCTGTAATAAACAGGAGGTTTGAGGTGCTTCTATGAGCATATCTCAACCTATAATTTTTTGATCTACAAAAAACAAGAAGCATGAAACATTTAATCAAAACAAGAAGACATAAACAAATTAGAGAAACATCACCATTCACCAAGCTATGGAATCCTGCACACAATGCTCCTCCACCATCAAGCCAAGCAAGACATTCATCCACTTCATAAAACCAATATTTTCTCCAAGCTCATAAGAATATGTTTTTATCTTAACATGTCAAGTTATGCCTGTTTTAAAAATAAATCCTCGTGGTTTATATAAGCCAAGAGGATAAGGAGCTCACTAGATCAACAAGAAGGCCATTGCCTAAAGAAAAATATCTAAAACTGCCCTTGAGGCCTTACAAGGTCCAAGGCACAAAATATCTCTTCAAAATATCCTTTTCGGACCAAAATAGAAAAAATATTGACTTTTAGGCTCTAAAATACATGATAGAACTTGCCTAACACACATCTACCTTGTCCTCACACAGGAATGCAGAAATCTGTCTCTTTTTTAGCAGAATTTCCAGGCACGCAGCACCAAAATAGGCCTTTTTGCAGCAAGGTTTTGGAGGCCTTCCCGATGTCAAAAAAGGCTCCGTGATGGACCGTTGGAAAGCTATGGATGTCTAATTTCGAAATATACTTTATTTTTTCCAATATGATCTATGAAAGCTACTCAAAAAGTGGAAAAGGTGCAGAAACCCAGGGGCGCAGCACCTGCTCGAAAACAGTGGCAGAAAGGTGCAAAAAGGCAGTTTTTGGACCTTTTGAGGGACCAAAATAGCTCCAAATGAGCTGAAAATTTAGGAGAATATTCCCCTAGTGCAAAGGAATCCAAAAATGTAAAATTTTCCTGCTGAAAATTCTCTGAGAAAAAGCGCAGCGTCCGGCGCGCTGCTCTCCTAGGCTCAAAAATTCACAAAAAACCAAAAAGTGTCCAATTTTGCTCAAAATTGGTGAGTGAACCCCTCAAGGGTCCCTAGAGACTTGTAATGAAGCTTGAGCCAAGATTCCAAGCCTATCTTGGTCTTTTCCATCTTTTAGCGTCGAGCGCCTCCTTTAGGCATCTTTGAGCTTTTTTCTAGCAAACTTATTTAGATTTTTGTAATGCTAAGTCATCTTCCTTTGTAAGCCTAAATCCTTGTTTTCTTTCTCCATTTTTTCCTCTAAATGCAGGTTTTCCCTTTCTATTCATGATTCTTTATCATGTTCAATTTCCAAGGCTAGGAGCTTAGTGAGAGGGAATTGCTATACTCGGGCAATTTCTTCCTCTCTCTGTTTTTCTAACGCTCTCCTAAGACCCATAGTCTTAGGCCTCTTCCTAGCTAGCCCTTCTTCTTCATCATCTTCTTCATAGTCACCCATGTACTCTTCTAGCTTCACTTGTGATTTTTGAGCCTCTCTTTTGTAGTTGAGTGCCCAGGCTTCATAAATGGCAAGTTGGCCACTCACTTGCGCATTTTGTGTTTGTAGGAAATGAATGATATGTTTTGATCTTTCCAAATCAGTCACCAAATCTCTAACTTGTGCATATCTGTCTTGTAAGATGGAATTAAGAATCCTTGTTTCATTGTCCTCATCACTATCAATGTGGATGAATTCAATTTCCCTCTCTTTTTCATGGCTGCTTTCTTGTTCTTCCATTACCTTCTTGCCTTTGTCCTTCATGGGCTTCTTACCCTTGTCTTTCTTTGGCAATCCACCCTTTCCTTTCTTTGGTAGTTTAGCTATTCTCCTTAATGCCCTGGTCACATTGCTTTTCACTGCTTGACTAACTTTACCTCTCACTGTTTTTGAGATTTTACCTTTCACTGCTTTTGAGGGGGAGTGGATGGCCCCTTGCCTTTGGGAGGCAGCAAACACATGCTTCCCACCTTTCTGATGAGGGATGATGAGAGGTGTCACAAATTGGGATTGTTCAATTTGGTCACTTATAGCCCTAGGACTGTCTCTTCCTTCAAGACTGTTTTCTGTCTGTATCTCTTTGTCACTTTGTTGTGGGAAATCCTTTTGATTATCAATTTCAACATTGGTAATGATCTTACCACCAGGAGGATCTTTAAAAAGGTCATGCTCTGTTTCTATGTGGTGGGAGGTGCCCAAGTCTGATACTTTTTCATCTTCAAGACTGTCCATGTCTTTACCCTTTTTTCTGTTGTCTTAACTGTTCTGATCATTAGGAATTTTTCCATCCTTTCCTTGTTTATTAAAAACCACTCTGAAAAATTTCTCTGGACTATCCTTATCAATTTTCTCTTTGCTGCTAATGTCCTCCTCTTGCTTCTTGTCTTTATCTGTGCTGCTATTTCTGCTGTTTTCCCTTTGACTGCCTTCGTTTTTGCTGTTTCTACTGTCTTGCCCTTGGCTGCCTTCATTTTATCTATTGTTTTTGGCATCTTCCCCTTGGCTATCTTCATTCTCTCCATCACTATTTGTAACATGATTGGCACTATTTTCCTCAAGGGGTTCATCATCTTTTCCCTCACTGTTTGTAACTTCTTCCTCACTCTCATCTTCCTCACATTTTTCCTTATTTTGATCATTTCTTCTTTCTTCCTTATCAGTTTTTTTAGAGCTGCTGCTATTTTGACTCCCCTCCTCTTGATTGCTTTCATCTTCTTCATTGTTTTCCTTATCTTCATTAATTTCCTCTTTATCTTCAGATTGTCCCTTATTTTCATTAGTTTCCTCTTTGTTGTCTTCATCAGTTTCATCAGTGCTTTCTTCAGGATTAGGATTACTTTCTTTATGGTCACTACTGATTTCTTTAGGATCACTTCTGTTTGGAGAAGGTGTTTGAAGAATGTTTCCTTGGGAGAGTGATTCATGGGAGGAAAGTGAAACATAGTTAGTGGAGGGAGATGGAGTATGAGGAAGATTTTGAGAAGAGGATGGCACATTTTGCAATCGTATGGAGGATGAAGAGGTAAAGTCATCATGGGTGATGAAGGCTTCCCAAGGAATGCCTTGTTGCTCCATTTGGTGAGTTATAATGATTTTGACAAGAGAGTGATGAAATAGGCTTGCCATCTGCTGAGCTAGAGGCTTCTTTTTCATGATGGTGGACATTTTTTCAATGCTTTTGCATAAGAAATAAGACAAGTTCAGCAGCTTGGTACTGGTGAAGTGCATGAGGAGCTAATATGATAGGATTAGATTTGGGAGAAACGACCCTCACAGGTAAATTATTTCATGAAAATGTTCATAAGGAGGGTATACCTGTCCAGTAGATGGGCAACAGGAACAATGGCTTTACATGCAGCTTGATAGCTAGGCTTTAGAAAAGGATGATAGTGGATCAAGTCAAGATGTGTTTGTTTAAACCATCTCTCTCCTATGCAAGGGATCCTAGTGGCTTTAGAGACAGCTTTAGGGGTCAACTCAAAATTTAACCCTGCCAGATGAACCTTATGCCTGTGAAGTCTTAAGGCAAATAACTCATTCAATTTAGGATGGCTTTTGATTTCTTGTACCTTGTTGTAGAACTCAAAACATCCTAATTCTTGGAAATAAGGCAAGATAGAAGGTGATGCAATCATCTCTTTGGTGTCTTTAGGTTCGAATCTGTTGGGCTTGCCTCCTTTCTTGGCCTATCTTCTTGGTATTTGAGGCTCATCACTTTCTTCTTGAGACATAATGTCTAGGCTATCTTTCTTTCAATTTTGAAACAAAAGACTCTTTGTAGATGAAGTGCAGAGGAGAGAGGCTTTCAGGAGTCTTAGGAACTTTAAAACAAAGCTGGATATTCAAAAGAGGAAAGGCTACTCTTACATTTATATTTTTTCCTCAAACTACCTTAGACTCAAATTTTACCTTACTTGGCACCTTTACAATTCAAAAAATTGATGAGGAGATACAAATTGATGAAAAATACCTCTTGTAACTCTTCTTTGTGATAAGAAACAAATTCTATTGAAAATAGGCAATTTTGGCCTTTTCTGTGAATTCCTGGGCGGTGCTGCACTTTTTCTTCAAGAACGCAGCGTCTACCTGGGTGGCCTCTATACGTGGCATGTGCGATGGGCACCATGGTGGGCATGTAGCACCCTCGGCCCGGGTGGCCTCTGCACGCGGAGTATGCGAAAAATGTAACGTTGGGCGCGCAAAACCCACGGCCCGGGCGGCCTCTGCACGCGCAGTATGCGAAAGGAGTAGTGCTGGGTGTGCATCATCGTCTAGCTCGGGCGGCCCCTGCACGAGGAGATGGGCAGTGGGCTGGGCGTTGTCGGGTGGTATGCTCTGCACACCGAGCGGTCAACAGAACGTGTAGCACCGATGTACAGGCGTGCAGTGTCTGGTGAAAAAATGCACTGAGCGTGTCTATAGGCATGCAATGCCAATCTATAGGCGCACAACATCTCTGGTTTTCTTCCCGAGAAGGTTCTTCAAAAAATCAAAAGCCCTCCTCCTTTTTTCTAAAGACGAAATGAATGGAAAAAGGTCATTGGGGGTATTTATATCCTTGCTTTTGAAATAATTTTGAACAAAACCCACCTTTGTAAAGTTCTAACTCCACTTTTCCATTATTTTCCTTTGACTGTCTTTTCAGTGAAATTTTTTTTTTTTTGGAGCCAGTCTTCTTTTTGTTTCTTAAACCACTGATCTATGGTCTGAGCCTTTAATTGATTTGTGATGGCATTTGTTTGTCTTTGCAAGGTGAATTTTAAAGCCGTTGTTCCTCCATACTCCTTGAAACAAGGCTGTGACTATCCTTTGTGTGACAGTTTAACCAATCAAACCTTGATGGTTACTCCTTTAACGCAAAAGGTACCTAGAGCCTTAAAACATCAAATTTCTTCACCTTTTGAACTTCAAAAACACTTATTTGATTTCAATGGAGTTTTGTATATTTTTCCTTATCTTCAGAATGATAACACCAGGAAAAAGTTTACACCTTCTATTGTTGATGAAGGAGGTGTTTATGCCTGTTTTCTTATCTCTCCAATTTTCTAAAAATGTCTGAGAAAACTTTCCACTGTGGGCTCAACAAATAGATTTGGTGTTTTCGAACAAAACATACCTGTTGTTTTCTTCTTTAGTGTGATTGTCCTTTTGTAGTAGTCTTAGTCTTTTCCTTTGATGGCGCCTCTGATGATTTTTTTTCCTGTTTGCAGGGGCATGGAAAGAGCAGTTGCCCCTCTCTCATTCATGTTTTGAGGCACATAACCTATCTCAAGAAAATTTTTTCCAAAATGTGCCATGTTGTTCACATATCACTGATTTTTTCTAAGATTTTGCACAAAGACTTAAATAAGCAGTATGTTACCTCTTATAGTGACATCAAAACCTCTACAGTAGCCTCCAATTTGTTGTGTTTTTTTTTTAGCCCTTATGGATGATGTTCTGAAGTCTTCTAGGCATCCCTGATTAGTAGTGAAAAACTTGATTTTCCTCTGTTTTTAGCTCACTGTACCTCTGTTCAAAATGCCAACTGTCTTGACTGAAGCTTTTCTTTGGTGCCTCTCTTTTGCCACCAGCACGCAATAGGCCAAACATCAGGGCATGGACGTGAATGTGTATTCGATAGGGTGACTTAGTCTTGGCAAATTTTTACTATTGGTTCAGGAGGGGCCACCTTGGAGATTTTTTGAGCGCCTTCTTTTTAGAAAAATGACCATTTCAACTCTGCTTCTCTTGATTTTACCTTTGAGCTCTGTTGAAACAAAAATGCAGGAGACATGATGGTGCATGACTTAAGGAAGACTAAATAGATTTGTTAGCAAGGTTTTTAGGAAAGGGCTCATGACTAATGGTCAAAAAAAGAGTTTTTAACTAGACACAGGGCCTTTTAGATATTTTACTTAAGCACCATCACCTATAAACCTAGACACTTTCTCATTACTGTGAAGGGTTTTCTAGACAGACTTTTGATATCAACAATGACTTGGGTATTTAGGAGAGTAAGAGGGAAAACTTGGCTTAACTTGGCCAGACAAATTTGTGAAGTAAGAAGGCTTATGCATCAGAAGTAGAATGCTATAGACATAAGTAAAACTCATGGATAGAGTAAGGCTTATTAGTCCAGGATGGGGTCTTGACAGGATGACCAAGCTAATCATAGCATACAAGAGAGGAGGGAGTGAAAACATTTCTCTGAGGGGATTTCTAGAGGACAAAATGATTGTTTGAATTTGGTTTCTAGAAAACCTGGATAAAGTATATAATCATCTAAATAGATGAAAAATACTGATGACTAACAGTGGCTCCATTTGGGGAGGGCGGCTCCTTTTCGGGAGGTGTCCAGAATTGCAGATCTTTGGCTTGTGAAGACTAGTGCCTCATCCATTGGAGAAATTTTCTCTTTCATTACTTCTTTCCTGAGATGGTGCTTTGAAAAACTGAAGGCATGATTAGCTCAATTTCACTTTTACCTACCCACCTACTTTGCCTAACATTTTTTCTTCTTTGGGTGCACTTGAACTGGCAAACCCCTTGACATTTTATTTTGAAAGAGAAAACAAACTATATACTTCTACACTTATATCTTCCGGGAGTTTAGATTAAGCTAATGAACTCCTTTGATTCTCTACCTACACTATTCAACTTTCAAGGTTAAGCTGTTTGACATGATTTCATTCACTAGGCAAAAAACATGAAATTGAAAACATGACCAAATCAGGATTAGACAGTCTAATTTATCATGGGCTTGTGGCACAAAAACAAGCTCCACACAGAAGTTTATTTTTGTACAAAATGAGATTTAGAAAAATCAGGGCTAAGATACATAGTTTTATATTCATCCCTATTTTCCTCTTTGGTTCTGTTTTGAGCATGTGGAATCAGTATATTTCTTTCCTAATCTACTTTCTTCGACAAGTCAAGGTTTCATAATTTGACCAGCATTCTTTTCACTAACTTATCAACAATCAATTTAAAACATGTTCAGCTATGATTAGGCTAGATAACTGAAGAAGAAATTTCTTTTTGCACTAGTAGTGGCATTTATACTTGCACACTTTCAGTATCACTATTTTTGGGTATGGGGTTGTACCTTATTTTCAAATATGCCCTCTTTTTCATTTTTTCCTTGTTTTTTAATTTTTCTCTCTTTTTGGTCAAAATAATCTAAAACTAAAGGTAAAAAGATGATCATAGGGCTGAGCTTATTTTGCATGCCTATCTATCCTAATCTAACCTATACATGATAGACATTTATTTGGTGAACTCTCTTTTCCAATAAAACCAGTCAAGTAGATGATTGCATGGGTGACCTTGGTTCAACTCTTTGAGGATGCTGAAGAAATCAAAAGGCCACTTGCACCTCACTTGTGCTTGAACAATAGTTCCTAAAGTTTTCTTCAAACCTTGCATGAAACTGCTCTTGACATGTTTTACTCCCTCTTCAAAAGTCTCTAACAAATCAGCAAAGGGATCATGAAACAATACCTGGATAATTGGAGAATAAGCTTGACCCAAGTCTACTTCTTCGTCCACTTGGTTGAGCTTAGGACTCTTTTGGGAAAGAAACTCTTCCTCTTCCTCATGATCATTTGAATTGGTAGAATCATCATAGATTGAAATGTTGTCTTCTAGCATACCTGATATGCTCTGATTGTTTGGGATGAATTCAGTGTGAAGGCCATCATGCTGATTAGTAGGAGTATTTATTGGCAGTAAATTTTCTTGAGAAAGAAGTGCAACAAATCTTATGAGATTGTAAACTTCCAAGCCTTCATCTGCAATTTGAAATTCAATGGGACTTGTTGGTTGCAAATTTGAAGCTGAAGAAGGTTTCGTGTCCCAAATGATTTCCTCATCCCTTTCAGGAAAATGATTTTTATTAACAAATGGTTCAAGAAACTCATTAGCTTTCCCAACTTCATCATCAAAACTGGAATATTGCTGATTTCCAATCACATGAAAACTATTTCTGATGGACTGAAGTGATGTAGAGCAAAGAGTCAGAGACTCCTCACTTCTAAACTTTCAAGGCTTTCCTCATCAGTGTCATAGGTGACTTGTAGTGGCTGATTACTTTTTTCAAGCTGATGATATTGATCTTCTTTCCACAAACCAACTACTGATGGTTGTGCAAGGTTAGCTTCTGCTTGGATATCATAATCATCAATATATTGATCAAACCTTGGAGAAACATTAATATAAGTAATGTCACCAACCATACATATTGGACTATCAGATTTTTTCTCTTCGAATTGATTTACAAATCTATTTTCTGACTTATGGTATGCAATATTAGTAGGAGAATGATCAGAAAGTTTGGTCATATGATTTTTTAGAGGTTGTCTGCATGTTTAGAAGCTTATTTATCTCTTCTTCAGTTTAAAAAGGAGGCATTTTTCTTTTTCCTTGGAAATAAATAAAACAGTCTTCTTTCTCTTGTGAAGGCTGATTTAGAGGCTGAATGCCTTCTTGAGCCTCACCTAGAAGAGATGATGAATCATCACTTCTGTTTTTAGAGGGTTCCTTTGGGTGTTATTTCATTTTTTGATTGGTTTCATCCTCTATCAAATCTTCTTTATTTTTGTGATAGTTAATTTGAGCTTGAGATTCATAAGCTGCCTCTGATAGGTTCTCAGGGTGCCAATTTCCTTTTAAAATATGAAATGAATTGAAGCATAAGGCTAGAGACTCTAAATGTGTTATCTCCTCCTTTATTTCATATTTGATTTCATCCTGGATGATTGTTTCTTTAGGGCACTCCTCTCTGTATTTATTTGCAACTTGCTCGTAATTATCTCTTAATAATGAAGCACAAGATGTAGGAAAGTAATTAGTACCTACTTGGCAGCCTTCTTTACTCTCTTCTTTGCAGTATTTCTCATTGTTCATATTTTTTTTGTTGTTCTTGTTTTGTAGTGATTTAGTTTTCTTTTCCTGAGGAAGAAGTATATGTTGTTTGAATAAGCAGCACCAACCTTAACCCTGTACCTTTCCTCTTGCCTGTCAAGTAGATGCATCAGTTTGCTAAATTTTTTTATCAATATCTCTAGTTTTTCCTCTCTGTTCATACTTGGATCTGTCTTTGTTTATCAAAAAGAGGCCAGTGCATCTTTTCAACCAATCTAGAGTTCTCTACCAGTGGCATGTTTAGGTCTATTGAGGGTTGTGGAGTCACCAGGTGGAAGATTTGAACTTTGCTGTCCACCATCAGCATGATTGGGATTGCTTAATGCATTCCCAGGGGATTTTATGAGAACTAGTGGGGTAATAGGCCCATTGGAAGCTAGTGGAGTCGTTAGGTAGATATTTTTAGTTGTTTTGAAGATAAGTGTCTATGGTCCACCACAAATACTGAAAAAAGGCCAATCTAGAAATTTTTTGGGGTTTTCTGAGTTTTCTATATGTAGCCCTTAAGGTACGTAAGAGTGTCCTATAGCTGAGTCATCATTTTGCTAAGATGGTGAAAAAGCTAGTTTCTATTCTTCAAACAATACTTAAGTTTTCTAAGTTTGATTAAGACTTTGAGAGCTCCTAAGGGATACCAAGGATGTTTTGACTAAAGGTCCCACCGTGATCGCCATTATGTTAGAGTGGCGATGAGGTGGCGGATGAAACACCAGATACTATCAGTCAAACTTGAGGGTCTAAAGAGTCTTAAGAGGTTTTAAGGCAATTATATACTCAGAAGGTCTCATCGTGATCGCCATTATGTTAGAGAGCAGTGGGATGAATCAACCGGATAGTATGCTCAGTTCGACAGGGGTTTTCTGTGAGTCTTGAAAGACATTCAAATTATTATGAACTCAGAAATGTCCCACTGTGATCGCCATTATGTTGGTGTCCCGTAATTTGGCAGATTGGTAAACCAAATGACAGGGTAACATCAGACCAATCTTTGGAGTCCTAGGACCTAGCCTTCCTAGACTCAGAGAGGG
>JAXQQM020069272.1:0-30000 GCA_034641835.2 Pinus albicaulis
GCCAAAAAGCCTCCATCTGCAACAGACCTACCATGACTGACCTCTTACTTTGCAAATTAATTTGACAAGCAGCCCTAAGTCGCGCCACTCACATCCCCTAGATCTCAGCACTGCATAAACCCCAATCTCAAGCTGACTATTAGGTTTTTCACAGTGTTCTACGGTTTCTACAAAGGCAGGAAATATAACTTCATCTCAGGAGGAAATGCTTGAATTTACAGTTAGAGGAACAGCTGCTTCTAAATGTAACTTGAGCCTGAGATATGCCTGCAAAATAGAAAGCTACTCATCCAGACTTTACAGTTCTTTCCAGCATGAAAATCACAGAAAGACACCACTGTCACAGCAAACTGGCAAATGGTCATGGCCCAGAACCTCCTTCATTTACAAGCAGAGGGTTAGGGCACCTCCTTCATCCACAAGTAGAGGGCACTGGCCAGTATTGACTTTGAAGATTGCAAAAGTCCAGGTTTGCCTTGAACTGAACAAATGAAACAGAGACTCCAGGTTTTATGAATGTGACTGATGATCATAACAGGAATATAGTTGAAATAGGCTAGCTCAAAGGAAAGGAGAGTCTGGTCTGATAAAGAAGGTCATCTGAAGCTTTCAAATCATGTGAATTGTTGAACTTTAGAAAGGCCTGTCATTAGTAAAAATTCCAATCATAAGAAGCCTGTTTGTCCACAAGATCAAATGGAATAGATGCTGACAAAATGCCATTACACAGGCAGAAAGAAAGTTCTTAGTTTCTCAAAAGACACTGACCTCCATAGTCACAGAAACTATTTGTCAAGTAATCTGTCATGAGATGACCAAACCAAATGATGATATTTCAGTCACCCCTAGAACAGTGCAGAGAGACAATGTCACTTTGGCTAGGGTTTTTGCTGAAATACAGTGATGCTTGCAAGAAGAGATGCTAATATTGATGTTTTTCAAGAGGTCCACTTACCATCACATCCAAAGAAAAGCTGTGTCAAACAGAGTTGTCAAAACACCTTCAGATACCTTACCTGATGAAGAGCCTCCTCCATGTATGAGCAGATAGCCAAAGCCATCGCAGGTTGCTGAAACTGATTGATATAAGAATGCAGTGGAAGGATACAAGGAAAATGGAAGTCATTACACAGGTCAAAGATAATGCTTCTAATTCAAAAATATTACTCTTCCTATTCATATGAAAATATCTTTCAAAATATACATCATGGTGGACAGGAAATGTTATGAATAGGTATGCCATTGATACCAAAAAGGGGGCAGTTTCCTTGAGAGAAAGGATCAAACAGCAAAACAATATCACATGCCAAAGGTCCAAAGAAGCGCTTTTCAAGAAATGATGTTCAAAGTTTTCAAATGTTTCTGGCGCATTATGAATGGTCTTTCCTTGATAAAAATCACCAAGAGGGGAAAACAGTGAACATAGTCTAGTTATGAAATGGTTCTATTTTACAAAAAAGGGGTCAACACACTGGTCAAAGCAAAATGATGACTGTGTATCAAAGAGCCCTGTTTTCCCTATTTTACAAGCTTATCTTTTCAGATGGACAAGGAAAATGGGTATACAATCTTATGAATAGGCAGAAGAAGTTTTTTTTGATGAATTGTCACTGTTTAGATGTCTTAAAACAATCACAGTTGTCATCATTCCAAAGGGCAGATGTAGCACAGAAATACATGGAAAGAGAACCAGCAGACAGGGCTTTTGAATTCCATCACCAAGAAGATATCCCCTTGTGAGCTATTTTTCATTATGTTAAAAAGGTCATTCAGCATATGATCATTGTTTGGATAGTTTAAAAAAGAAGCACAACCTTTATTATTTAAAAAAAGAGAGAGGTATTGTATACTACACCTACAGGCAGGGAAGTTTTTGAGAGAGAGGCGCCCTTATCAAAACAGGAGGTCATGATCAAGTCCGAGTAAGGTCAGCAAATTTAAAACACCTACTGTAGGTGAAGGATGAAGAAACTGCCGAAGACCAAGAGCTGTCAGAGCAAGTTGACAAACTAGCCATGTCCTTCAAAGAACAAAGCAGTATTCAGGTATTCCATCGACAGTTTTAAAAGGGGTTGTTATGCATCATAAATATTACCTGTATTATTAAACACAGTGGCAGAAGTGATGTAGAGGTTGTTGAGTTGTTTGTCAAGGTTTAAAGCTCGGGGTTGACTACTGTGTACTAAACAAAGTCATTGTTCGGGTTTGTATATTCAAAATAACAAGCCCATGGTTTAAAAACAAAACAAAGTTGAAAACCAATGCTACTTTCAAAAGTTTAATGACCGTTGGAAATTTGTTTTCAAATGACATCAAAGGTTGAAGTGTGAGGGTAAGGGTGTCATTTTCAAAGTCTAAAACGGAGCTCCGCGCCTTTCAGCATCAAACAAGGCAGTTCGGGTCATTTGGCAGAGTTTAACACTGTGCAGAGGCCGAGCGACGCGCCTGCGTTTTTGCGCGACGCGCCTGGCGGAGGTTTTGAACGGGCCGTTAGTATTGGCGCGACACGCCTGTATAAACCAGCGATGCGCCTGTACGCCGCCCGACAGGTCGACCCGACAGGCCACCCAGGGCTATTTTTGCGCGACGTGCTGGCTTCGAAAGAGTGCCGCGCAAGTTTTGGAAGGCCCTGGTGCTACTCCGGCCCTGCACGAGGATTGTTCATCAAATTTAAAGGTACTCTCACACGTTCTCCCCCTCGGTTTCAAGAAATTGCTTTGAAAATACCCTTGGAGTGAAAGCTATGTACATGAGAAATACACTGTTAAGGGTGACTAACAAGAAAAGGTTATCAGACTTTTTACAAACCTCCTCGTTACATTGCATACAAAACTCTAAAAAATGTCACTATACCAGGAAAATAATGCTATTTGCTGTATAGTTTTTGAGGTGTAAAGATGAAATAGAGGGCAGACTGTGTCATTCAAAAACACCTACAGAGATACTTGGTTTTGAGATTAAGGGCAGTTTTTTTTCAAAACAGTCGAAAGGCAGAAGTTTTCCTGTAAAGAATTGTGCTTTGATTATAGGAGATTTTGCTGTAGAAAGACAGGGTTTAGGTCTACAGAGAAACTGTCCTCACAGTCCTCCAGACATTGCCACATTATCAAAGCAGCGAAGTACACTCAGTAAGAGGGGTTTTGACATTCTTTTTGTTTGAAAAGGAAAACTCACACATTTTCTGCCTAAAAGCTTGTGGTCTTCTAAAAACTCTGTCATTTTCGCTCCAATCCTGTGTATTGACAGTCTAAGCATATGTATGGTGGTTTGCTAGAGATGCAAATTGTTGAAAGGTGGCACACCTATACAGGGCAGAATTGTTAAATGACTATAAGCCTCCTTGAGCTAGGAGCTAGGTGTATTGGTTGGGATCTGAGACTTTAAAAAACAGAGTAATTTTGGCATTTTCTCACAGCACACTCTTTTAGCAGATTGCCTTTCTTTCACTGTATCATTCCTACTGTGAATTTGTTGACAGAGATTTTCCAAAGGTGAACAGGACACTGAAGGGCAGAGTTTGTTGATGGGAATTTAACATTGGAGGCAGAGGTACAAAGCTCGTGGTTGATCTTTTAACTTCACAAGTAAAAAGTGTTCTTCATAAAGCACTAAGCACTGATATTTCACCTAACCTATGTCTGCCCTTCTTTTCACTACATTGTATCATTTTGAAGAGCTGTTGACTGTGATATTTTTCAAAAGGAAGACCATTTTCTGAAGAGTATGGTTTTTATAATTAATATTTGTCTTGAAGACCAAATATTGGTGTGTGGATTGGCCTCTAACAAATCCACAGGAAAGGTGATTTTCAATACTGTGCACAGGGAATATACAAAGCAGTTTGTTTGCCTGGCTGAGGTACAATCAAAAGTAGAAAGGTGTTTTCAAAGGGAGCAGAAGTTGTGTGCTACAAAAGCTTGTTGCATTTCATCCAAACCACATTGTCCATATCTGTCCAAACAGTCTAGTGACCAGTTTCAATCCAGCAGAGAATTTTTACATACAGTGAAGGCAGTTTGCCTCTTCCGAAGCTTGTTCAAGTCAGAATGCCTCCAAAGCAAGATCACAGGAGCGGTCCACATAAGAGATATGAGCCTATCTCCATAGAAGAAATCAATGCTCACCCATCTGTGCTTTTCAATTTCCATGAAGTAGGCTGTCTTGATTTCTGTCAAAGGATAGAAGAAGTCAATAGTTTTTCGCCACTAACACATTTGTGTGCTTTGAGATTCAAAGACAAACACTTCCAATTGGCGGGTCTTGATTTCAAAATTTCTCCAAGGTATGTATCCAAGGCTACCAAGATCCCGTATCATGGTGAAAAGTGGTTTAAACAAGCGCATCTTGATCTAGAGGATTATAAACCTTTCATCAAGCCTGAACATAGGGAAACCATCACTGCTATTTTCCCCTTCTCCTATCTTCTTGACAGTTATGCTCCGCTGATGAAAGCCATAATGAGATATTTCACTTGTGAAGGGAGGTTTAACCAAATTTATGCCTATCGTGTCCGCTTGTTGATGCATTTTACCAGAAGCAGGCAGCTAAACCTTCCATACTTTTTGTCCAAAAGCATAGAGAAAATGGCAGCTACTGTCCAAAAGAAGGCTCCACCTCAGCAAATCCCTTCTCTCTTTCATCATTCCTTGATCAAGATTATCTTCTTACACCAGCTAGAGAAGAAGGGGATTTCATGGGATTCATTCATTAGCCATTCAGATTTTGCCACTGTTCCTCCTGTTCATGTGTCTCCTACTCAGCCTGTTCATCGCCCAGTGCCTTTGTCTAGTAGGCCTACACCTAAAAAAATCAAAATGACTACTGGGCAGCCAAGTCAACATGGAGAAGGAAAGGGCAGTGAACCACAGGGAGAAGGAGAAAGCAGTGAACAACAGCAGCAGATACAGGATGAAGGCCAACAGCAGATGGATGATGAAGGGCAGCAGGCAGATTTTGAAGGACAGCAGCAGATACAGGAAGAGGAACAGCAGCAGACAGCAGTTGAGGAGCAGCAAGTTGGGCAGACAATTGAAGCACCTTTTGAGCCCCAAAATGGACAAGATATTGAGGAAGAACAGCAAGCTGAAGCTGCCATCCAAACAGTGACCAAGACTGTTCCTAGCAAGAGGAAATTGTCCAAAAAGACACCTTCTAGCTTGCCAAGGAGGAAAAGCGCCAGATTGGCTTTCAAAGGCAAAAGTAAAATTGGAGAAAGTACAAAGCATGGAGATGAATTAGCTATTATCCCTATCCAAAGCGATGATAGTGACAATGAGGCTCGCCTCCTTGAAAACCTCCTCATTCACAAATAAGGGCAAATTGAGGTATTACAGGAAGATCTTCAAAGCGCGAGGAATTTCAACCACTTCTTGGAGGTTGAAAACAAACAAATGAAGTTTCATGCAACTATTCATGAGGCAAGGGCAATCAAGTATAAGAAAGAGGCAGAAAAGGCACAAGCAAGAATTGAAGAACTCATTGGTGAGTTTGATGATGAAGAGGAGGAAGACCAGCCTAGGCAGAAGAGGCCTAGGACCATCGGGCTTAGAAGAGCCTTGGAAAAGCAGAGAGCAGAAGAACAAGCTCATTTCGAAGCCTTTCCTCTCACTGCCCTCCTTGAGCAGGAAATTGAGGAAAACAAAGAAGCATGGCTTGAGAGAGCTAACCAACATTTGGAAACAAAGCTTGAGAGGGCGAACAGGGATCTTGAGCTACAAAGGAAGAGGACTCTTCACTTTCAGAAGCTAAATCAGTTTTCCAGGCGAAAATTAAAGGTAGCACAAGAGAAATTGAAGAAGTTGAAGGAGAGGCGCCTAGCACAGAAAGAAGGGAAAAGCATATCAGCCCTTGATATTTTGGCCTCAGCTTCGGAGCATGTTGCTATGGACCCTTGAGGGTCATGCATGCCAATTTTGGGCCTCGTTCGACAACTTTTTGTTTTTTGGCATTTTTTGGGTTTTTGGTCGAAAACTCATAAATTCGCCATTTCAGTTTGGTGAGTGGTCAAGGGAAGAGAATGATACCAATGGATGCCATAATTCCATGAGCAGGTCTCCAGCGATTTTCAGGGCATTTGGAGATCATTCGCCCCCTCAAATTGGCGAAAAACACCCTCATTTTGCACGTTCTGCCCGCCATATCAGCAGTCTGCTATTTTCTGGTTTTTTTCACACAGGTACAGTTTTGGATGACTTTCGGACCTCGGATTGAGTTGGTTCCAGTTGCGCCGGAAAGTAGACACAGAGAGCTTTCCAGCAAGCCCTCATGAGCCTCATTTCGACATCGGGAAGGCTGCCTATTGCATCCAGCAAGTCAGGGGACCTTTTTCAGGCATAAATATGAAGTATTTTGTAATTTTTGAACTTCAAAAATCTGCTTTTCCCAAATGTGCGTTAAGCTATTTTTATCATTGGGAAATGATGTAAAGTCAATATAATTTCCGTTTTTAGCAGTTTTTTAGATATTTTATGGGATATTTTGTGCCTTGGGCTTTGCAAAGCCTCAAGGACAAGTTTAGATATTTTGACTTGGCCAATGGGATAGCTAGTTGCTCCATGAGGTTTTCCTCCTCAAGCCTATTTATTCCATGGTTCTCATTGTAAATCAGAGGCTAAACTTGAGAGAAGAATTAATACATTGGTCATATGAGCTTTGAAGAATACACTTGAGTTATGATTTTTGGACTGCCTCTTGGATGCTTTTGAGGAATGATGAAGGATTGTTGATGGATTCCTTGACATGGTAGAATGGTATAGTGTCTCTTTATATGTTTTTGTCTTCTAGTTCTCATTCATATTACATATTTCTTGCTGCTATAGATCAGTAGAGATTGATTTTGAGATATGCCCATGGGGGCACCTCAAAATCCCTGAATCTTCATAGCTTGATGTTTTCTTCTTCCTTAGTTATGCTAAAGAATTCTTAGTTGCTCTTTAGTAACTTAAGGTATTGTTGCTAAGTTTTATTCATAAGTTCTATGTATGTTGAGTAGGATGTATGGTTTTCCCTACCTACCTACAAGCTGCCCATAGTTTTGTCCATAAAACTTTCTCTTTGACTGATTTGTTGATCATCTTGTTGAACCAAGGAGGCCTAGTCCCGATCTAGCCCTTTGCCTAAAACTATGAAAGCTTGTTTGTCAAAGTGCCCAATGACTTAGAGACTATGTTTAGGCGTTCCGGCATAGTTCATTAGTTTTTAGTTTGTCTTATGTGTTTTCCCCAAAGTCTGATAGCCTTTTCCCGAAGTTAGAGGGTCTTATACCTCTATGTATGGCTGGAATGTTTGATTTCTGTGTATTAATTAGCTCATAGTTACACTTAGCATGATTAATGGCTTGTTATTACATGTTTATGTCTGCTATTAACTAGTTACACTTGAAATCCCTTGTCTTTCACCAACTTGTTTTCCATTCAATCCATTTTGCCCAAAGATCCCTTCTACCGTGAATCAAATCGGCCCTACAGCAGCTTTACATCATCACCTCATAGCTTCCTTGACCTGTTTGACCCCATAGCCCAATTTATCTACATATTGTTATCCAGTTTATGTATTTGATCAGTTTTATCCCTCACAAACTTAAAAACTAAAAAAAAAACCAAAAACACACTTCATAACTAGCCTAATATCAGAACACCGCAAGTAAACACACCGACATCTTTTGCACATATAGAGAGAGCCCTCTCTGAGTCCAGGAAGGCTAGGTCCTTGGGCTCCAAAGCCTGGTTTGATGTTACATCGTCATTTGGCTAGCCAATCGGCCAAATCACGGGGACCTAACATGCGCAACCTATGCTCGTGGTCGGAGCGATTGCCTGGCTTCGATGGGGTAGGAGGATGCGGGGGTCGTTTGAGAAACCTCGGCGTGAGCAGGTGGATCGGCCCCCAGGATGCACGGATCTTGGTGGTAGTTGCAAATATTCGGAAATGAGAACTTTGAGCGGGGCAGGAAGGTTCATGTGAACAACACTTGGACATGGGTTAGTCGATCCTAAGAGATGGGGAAACCCTTGTATCAAGGGTGCACTACACGAGCATCGAAAGGGAATCGGGTTAATATTCCCAAGCGGGACATGGCGGCGGGCGACGCGTTGGGAAATGGGAACATCGTCGGGGCCCCCGGGGAAGGAATTGTCTTTTCTTTTGTGACTTTCCACAGAATCGGTTCCGGAGATACAGTCCCGGCGGTGAGCACCCGCCGTGCGCGGTGTGGGGTCGCCTCGGCTGACCCTTGAAAATTTGGAGGACCGATGCGGGCTGTGGGTCATACTCATTCTTGCTTGTCGGTCTCCAATTGAACGACTGCGAATGACGAAAATACGGTAAGGAAGTCGGCAAAACGGATCGGTAACTTTGGGAAAAGGGATTGGCTTTGAGGGGGGCGGGCCTGAGGGTACAACCCTCAACTAAGTGAGTGCTCTCGGCGGTGCACGCGGCTGTCTCGCGGCGAGGAGCGAGCGCGATGTGGAATCGGAGCTACGAGGGCGTGTTAGAATGCCCCTCGCGGGGGCTTTTCCCTAGGCGGCGAACGGTCGACACCAGGCCAAGTACGGACAGGGAATCCATTTGAATTAAACAAAGCATTGCGATGGTCCCACTGTGGAATCTTTGACGCAATCGCAGTTGCGATTGCTGCGAATGTCCAAAGTGAAGGGTCATTAGTAGTGGAGTGGCAGCGGAGTAACTTTAGGCTCTTAAGGTAGCCAAATGCCTCGTCATCTAATTAATGGCACTGGACTCGATTAACGAGATTCCCCCTTTGTCTGTCTCTCTGAAAGAACACGATAAAGGGGCGGCCCGGCAGTGGTGAGGAAAAGACCACCAGCGGAAGCAGCTCTGGTCCACTTTGTGAAATGACTTGAGAAGGTCGCAAAATAAGTGGGAGTCGTTTCGGCGCAAGTGAAATACTACTTTTAACGTTATTTTACTTATTCGAAGTAGGCGGAGACGAGGCAACGCCCTCGTTTTTGTGTGAGCACGTTTCGGTCGATTCGAGAAGCGGAAGACATTGTCGAGGTGGGGAGTTTGTTTGAGGGCGCTTTACATCATTAAAAGATAACGCGGTGTCCTAAGATAGGCTCGACGAGAACATAAATCTCGTGTGGAACAAAAGGGTAAAAGCTCATTTGATTTTAGTTTTTTTCCAATACGGTACAAACCGTCGAAAGCGTGGCCTGTGATCCTTTGAACTTTGGAATTTGAAGCTAGAGGTGTCGAAGGGTTGCACGAGGATGGCGGCTTGTGGCGATGGCGGTCATGGCAACGTTGGCACGGTCATCGATGTCGGCTCTTCCTCATTGCGAACGAAATTCACCAAAAGTGTTGGTTTGTTCACCCCAATAGGGAACTTGTAGGCTGAGTTTAAAATAGTCAAGCCAGGCAGGTTGGTTTCACCTAGTGATGAACACACCGCAATAATGAATTCCAACAATCTTGAAGGAACGGTGATTCACACGATTGGTCATCGTGCTTGGTTGAAAAACCGATCAGCGACGAAGCTACGGGTGGCGGTTATGGTGAACGCCTCTCGGTCAAAATCCACGCTAGAAACGGACGCATGTCACTCTTCGAGCGTATCTCGACCCGCAGTGGCTCTCTTCGCCGCCCAGGGGCCGTGTCATTTGCAGGCAACGATCGTGAAGCATCTCGGTCGGGGGCGACTTTGAGAAGATTGTTCAAAACGGTCGTTGAGGAAAGATCTTTATGGAGGACAGCTTAACGACGAGTGTTGTAAGTGGCGGTGGCCTTGCTGCCACGATCCTTCCAATTCAGCCCTTGGTCGCCTCGAGTTCGGGCTTCGCTCTTGTCCGCTACTCAAAATTCGGACGGCCATCCCCATTGCACCGCGGTCCTTTTCATTCAGCACGTCATTTCTTTTGTTCGCGTCTCTGTTCGAAAATACATTGGCAGCAGGGGCGGGGGGGGTGGGGTTTCCATGCCGCATTGCGAGAGGGTGCTTGGGTCTGTGAACTTGTGGTGGGTGGCATGAAACAATTTCCGCGCGCGGCACGGCGCGCTCGCTTGAACTGCCGGAACTTGGGGTTTCGCGTCCTCCCGAAATGCCCAAAGAGAAGCACGCTAGAAATTAGGTTTCATTTATGACACCACGGCGCGCACGAGGCCAGAAGCTGGGTTTCCATGTCCCGCCCAGGACGGCAACGGGTTTCATGTTTTCATACAGAAACTTGGTTCTAACGGTGACAGTATTAGGTCTCGGGAGCGGGCGCGGTGCACGAGCGTGGATCAAGCCTGCGGGCTGTGTTTTTCACGCCATGAGCGCCTTTCTGTGCTTCCATTTCACCACACGACGGACAACCCAACGTTGGAGAAACTCGGGGATTTCCATTTTTTTGTGCAGAAGAATTTCTGAATGCGAAATGCAAGGGTTCACGTAATCGCAGCGCGATGGGCGCAACGACACGAGACGCAGGATCACTGCGCGAGCGTGATAGAAACCGCCCAAGTATGGGGGAACTTCGAGGTTTCCATCGCAGCGTGAAGCAGCACGGAGTCCTGCCCGAGCTCGGGGTTCCCCATTTTGCGGCTACAGCGGACCACCACCAATTAAAACTGGGGGATTTCCACGTCCTGCAACGAGAAGCAGTAGCTCGGTGCGAGGGGAGCTCGGGTTTCCATGTCGCGGCTGGTGAGCCTTTTAGGCACCAACGGAACTTTGGGGCTTACGTTTCGTGGCACGAAGCCGCCCAGTTGCGGGAACCTTGCGGTTGCATCTCCGCCCGACGAAAACCGCGCCCTTGGTCGGGGGAACACAGGTTTCCATGTCGCGGCACGGCACGTAATTGCCCGTTTATAGAACTACCGTGGTTTTCGTCGGCAGCAGCACGGCTTGCCAAGACTAGCCGAACTTGGGGCTCCCATTTCGCCGGCCGCGGCAGGGGCGCCGCTCCCCCGAGTCGTCTCCGAACTTGAGGGTTTCCACGCCTCGTCCTGGCCGAAGCCATCCCAGGTACGAAGGTTGGGTTTTGTGGGCCAGACTTTGTGAGCGCGTTCGTGGTAACGGGCGCGCCCGTCGGGCGTTCGGGCGGCCGTGCGGCCTTGCGGGCGACTACCGCACGGTGGCACTTGCGAGCGCGAGTGTGTGGCGGTGAGCGACGCCGGGCGTCGCACATGAACGGCGGTGGCATTGGAAAAAGCAACGTTACGGGCGAGAAAACGTCACGGCGCCAGCACGGTCATGGGGCCAATGCACGAGTTGAGCGGGCGGGTGCTACACGGTGGGCGGTTAACGACGAAGCTGATGGGGTCGTCTCGGGTCGGCCAAGGTGACCCACGACATGCACATGATGCGCGTATTATTACGTCGTGCGGATGACGGAGAATTCGTCAACCAACGATTAAGCAAGCATACGATGCGAGCGCATTGCGACCTCACGAAGCTAAGCCAACGCTCGTTGGTGAAGAGAGGCTCTGACGGCGGTGAACGCGGGCGGCGCGGGTCGAGCCGGAGTTGTTGACGTGCGAGGGCATGGTCCTGCTGCCGGGGCATCCGCCTTCTTGAGGATGGGTGCGTCGGGCAGCGTGCGGGTGAAGTCGTGCGACATGCGTCGGGGGCGTGTGGAACTTCTCCCCGCAGTAGCACGATCAGGGCACTCTCAGTTCGAGAGGTCGTTCACACGGAAAGGCATCGTGAGTCGAAATTGAGTCTTGAAAGTTGAAGCAAGTGCGTTTTGATGGAATCGGGCAACCCATAGGCCGGGGGGGTGGATTGGGCCAGGACGGAGAGCTCACGGGAGGTGCGAAACCATTTGCGGTCGAAGCAGTGACCACTGACGACGCGGCGATTTGTACGGAGACCATTTCTAGGGGTGAATTCTGGTGCTGTAAACGATTGTTGTGTGGAGCTAGTTAATGATTGTCCAAGCATTGTAGCTTGAGGACAAAAAGTGACTTGCCTTCCCCGAAAAGAGCTCGAGGGTCTTTTGCTGGATTGGAACTTATACTCTGTTTCGTATTTGTGAAACATGTATAAAGGGCGGACCCATTTATTCTTGAGGGTGCCCTCCCTTGTATGTGTAGGCGTACTTTGTGGATGTGATGATGATGTTCATGTTTTCCACATTGAAGAAAAATTTGATTAACTAATTTAACAAAGTGTTTGCTAAATCATGAGATCTACATGCTACGAGTATTAAAGGAGAAATCGAACGTCTCGCACCGTCATAGCACGGTTGAAGGTCATAGAAGGTCTAGGGCGTGGCCAGAGATTTCCCTGCGCTTGGCAGTAGCCAAACAGTGCAACTGACCTGTGCCGAAAATGTCGAGTTGTGTCTTTCGCTCGGCTGATTTTAGTCAGGCTGTCTCGGGCCGATCGCGGCGGGGGGCTTCGCCACTGCAAGCAAGACCCACTGACGGGGATGACAACGGGCGTTGGAAAGCGTTCGGTGAACATGCGACGAACGACGAAAACCACGGCGGAAGGTTGACCGAACGCAGCCGTCGGGCGAAAACATCGTTCGGCTACTGTGCAACGTGTCAGGTGACGTGCGGCCATTTGGAGGCGCGTGCATAAACGCATCCAAAAATGGCCATGTGTTGGCTTGGAGGTTTATAGGCGTGGTAGTGGCAAGCGAACGTTAAGGAGAAATGCTGATAATAACAAAGACTTTGTACTCACTGGGCGATTTCTGGAATTGAGCCTCATGTGGTCAGGCCCACATGGAAGCAATGTGTGGGCAAAGAGCACATACGAAAGGAGGACGTGCGATGGACGATAAGGGAAAAGAAGGACATCAACAATATTGCGGTTTCACCATTGGCAAGCTAATGCTGGAAACCGGAAGAGCGAAGGTCGAGGGTGGGCGGTAAACGGCGGCCAGTGCGGGTCGAGTCGGTGGCGCCGGTCGGCGTTCACCCACGGTCGAGTCGGGTTCCTTCGGCCAGGGCGCGTGGGTCTGGTGTTGGTGCACGTGGTGATCGGTTTAACTCGCGGGCGCGCAGAGGAGAAGCAGTGTTCGGGCGGGCGCGTGGTCGAAGTCGGGTTCGTACGACGCTGCCCGCGGTCCCCGGACGAGCCGGTGTTCCGACGCAGGTTATTCGACGGGGGTCGAGTCGGGTCGGGCTGTATTCGGGGAAACGCGTACGAATAGTGACCCGGTGGCTTGCCGCGTACGAGAAACGCGTTCCCAGTGCGAGCATCTGTGACCGAGTGACCCACTCGAACGAGTCTGGCCATGGAACTTTGAAACATGTTGCGAAAAGGGAATTTTGGGTTCTACTGGATTTTTGCTGACTGGGAAATTTGTTAAATGAACAAGATGCTAGCTTGTTTGACGAAAGCATAAATGGTTTGTGAGCTTATTTATATAATTGTTATGATTGTGTAACTACTTTGACATAATGCGAAATTATTAACGGGATTTTCCTCCCTTGAATGTATGGGCGTTCATGTGGTTTGATATTGATGTTTATTTGTTTTTATTTCCGCACGGGAGGCACTTTGGAAGATTAATTAAACAAGTGTTGAGTTAAGTGACAATTCTTATTAGTGTTGAAAAAGAGAAAAAATAAGAGTAGTGCGCACCGTCTATAGAGCGGTTGGGGAAGACTATGAGGTATGAGTGTAGCCGGTTGGTATGTTCCATTTTGTGGCTTTATTATTATTATTATTGAGCGAGGATACGAATTTAGGCGTTGTGATGGTATTCGAAACTTGATGGATGAGGTTGTTTCATTGGAAATGAACTTGAAAAGGAAATTAAAGAGAAGTCGAAGGAGAGTGGAAAAGGAGTTTGATGAGCGAAGGAAGTTAATTGATAAGCTTCTCAATCTCAGAGAACCTTGGAAAAGGTAAATATGGTGGCACCAGAGCCCAACTGTGGCTGAACTTGAAGATGTTGTAGATGTGATTGAAGTCAAGGAAGAAAATTTGATGAACAAGTTGGACCAGGGACCAAAGCACATTACAAGCATTGATGGTGGACGATTCTCACAAGGATGTTAGGATGTGGTAGAAGTCGAGGGACGAACTTGATGAACGAGGATGGACCGGAGCCAAGCACATCGCAAGCATCGGTGATGGATGATTCTGGGGAGGATGTTGAGGATGCGGACATGATCGAGAAGGAACTCGTGGAGCAAGTTGAACTGGACCAAAAGCATGCAGGCATTGGGATGAACCACATGAAAATTTTGCGGAAGTGACAATGATCGAGGAGGAACTTGTAGGCGGTTGATGCCGGGATCGAGAAAGCATTGCGGACATTGATGAGGACGGAAGAGACACTAAACAGAGATTCTTCATGAAGACATGGCTCATGTTTGATTGGCAAGGCATGGAGATGGGTAGGTATGCGGGGATGGGAAAGAAGATTGACTTCTTTTCCAATACCATGGAGGACCTTTCTGGGATAGACGCGGTGAACCTTGTACATTGAGAGAAGCAATGGGAGCATTTCTTGTTGTAGGCCTTGATAGGGAAATTTGTGACCTCGCTCTTAGTAAGGTTCAAATTCCCATGACAAAGTGGAGCAGTGTCCTGTGATAGATACGGGTCATGCACTTAGCCACATGAAGCTGACTAGGTGCAGCGGCATGACTCATGGGCCCTTGCTTGTGGTAGGGCACATTGTACGGGTGAACTTCTTCATGGCTTACAACCAAGAAGGAACTCTTCAGGTACCTTTAGCGGGGGAAAGCCTTGGAGGAAGTACCCATGATGATGATGGTAGAAGTGACTGAGGCACTTGTTGTACACTATACATGATGGTGGTGGGGGTGGGCGAGTCTACTCTTGATGGACACATGGGCAACCAAAGTCATGGCAGGACATTATGTGGAGACATTATGCGGGTGCACTTGCGGGTGCCCATATGGGCATGTGGGTGTCGAAGATATGTGAGCATTATCGATTGTTGGTGATACATGGAGATCTTTTGTAAGATGGGCTAATGGACGTTGTTCACTTTGAGCAACAAAACATTGGTTGGATAGCGACCTACGAGCACATTCATATGACTTGCGGGGGAGTGGGGAGCAACTTGCTGAGTGGCACTCGTGGGCGTCTGGTATGCTTGCCAACGCTGGATAGGATGATGCGTGGGAGTTCATGGTGGAGTTTCATTCATTGGAGAAGCATGTGGTGATCTTTGGGTATACGGTTCAACGAGGAGCGAGATCGGGCCGGGTCTTAATTTTGATGCACTATGGGATGCATACCTTCGACGGGGGAAACGCGTTCGGTCGGGTCGGGTCGCGTGAGGGCGCGAGGAAACGCGTTCGGGTCGGGTCGTGTGAGCGGCCCAGTATAAAAATGCTAAGTTGTGGCCGCGCGTGCCTTGTGCACATTCGCGTGGCCCGGAGTTTCCGATTTTTCTCCCTTGTGCCCGTTTGATGAGTTGGGTGGGTGGAAATCGTCGAGGGGGCCGTATAAAAAATACTAATTGTGACTGTACGTGTACCTTGTGCACGTTCGTACGTGTGCACGTTTGCTCCCTTGTGCCTTCGTTCGGGCGGGTCGGGGCGTGCGGTGAGCGCCCAAGGAAACGTGTTCGGGTGGGGTTGTTGTGAGGGAGCGTATAAAAAATGCTAAGTTGTGGCCTTTGTGTGCCTTGTGCACGTTCGTGTGGCTCGGTGCGTTTATCCTTTGTGCCCTCGTTAGGGCGGGTCGGTGCGTGCGTGTGAAACGAGAAACGCGCGTTCGCAGGTCGGGTACGTGTGTGAGGAGCGTGTGAAAATGATAAGTTGTGACCGCCCGCGTGCCTAGTTGTCACGCCCCTATACCTTCGGTGTCTTCTGACCGCTACTCAGGCAGATGCTGGCCTCTGGTACTTTTTTCTTTTTCAAAATACTCAAGTGTATAGACTACACCTTTAGCAACACTTCGGTAATTTATTAACCAAGGTTCTCTCGATATGCGGAAATGAACACAAGCATGGTATCCAATCCTAGTATGCTCATACTTACAGGGAGGCAATTATGATAATGATAAATGTCAAATAATAAGTTTCCAATCCGGCGAAGCCACTTCTGCTCCTTGTGAGCAAGTTAGCCTTGTGACCAAGCCTGAGCTTGTCAACCATCAAACTAACCTACGGCAATCATTTACAATCATGGAGTCTGTAGAATATCCTGCACAAAGCGCAGAATGTATATGGTCCTCAAGTAGGCACTACGCTGGTTAGACCATCTGCGAGCTCCACAATAATAACAAAACGTCAACTTCAGTAATACGGTTAGATGGGCAAGGTATCCTTGGCTACCAATTTACGACACTCAATTCGACCTGGACCTCCCGAATAACCATATTGTGGTACGGATTAAATGACGCCGGTCTTGGTCACCCAAACTACTGTCGACCAACGCGTTCGGGTCGGGTCGGGCGCGTCGGGTGAGCGCCTAGCCAGCGTCGGGTCGGGTCGTTTGGTGGCTTGTGCTCGGTTTGCTGGTTGTGGCCAGCACGGGTGCCTTGTTGCGTCCAAAACGACTTGCGTTCTGGTTACTCCCATCGTCGGGTCGGTCGCGGGCGGGTGCGTGCTTAACAAGGTGAGGAAACATCCGTCAAAATTGACCGAATTTGATGGGACGCCCGGTGTCGGTTGCTAAGTTGTGGCCTTACCAATTTCTTGTCGTCAAGACGCTTGGACCTACAACTCGTTTGGTCCCATATCGTCAAACGAGTTCGGGTCGGATGAATTCGATGCGTGCGAGAGTGAGCGTCCAGATTCGAGTCGGGTCGTTTGGTGGCGCGGGGTGAGCGTCGACGTTGGGTCGTTTGGCCCAAGAGCGTCCGTTCGGGTCGGGTCGTTTAGTCGTCCGGGTAGGCGACCCGTTCGAGTCGGGTCGGGTCGTTTAGTCGTGCGGAGTGAGCGTCGGGTCGGAGTCGGGTCGGGTCGTTTGGCGGCGTCGTCGGTCGAATCGGGTACGTTTGGGGTGAGCGTCCGGGTCGGGTCGAGTCGGGTCTCGGGTCGGGTCGTCTGGGCCGGCGTCCGTTCGGGTCGGTCAGGTCGTTTGCCAAAAGCGTCCGTTCGGGTCGGGTCGGGTCGGGTGGGCGTCTTCGGGTGAGCGGTCCGTTCGGGTCGAGTCGGGTCGGGTGGGCGTGCCGGGTGAGGGCATCCGTTCGGGTAGGGTCGGGTCGGGTCGTTTGGTCGTGCCGGGTGAGGGCATCCGTTCAGGTCGGGTCGGGTCATTTGGCCCGAGGGCGTCCGTTCGGGTGGGCGTGCCGGGTGAGGATGTCCGTTCGGGTCGGGTCGGGTCAGGTCGTTCGGTCGTGCCGTGTGAGGGCGTCCGTTCGGGTCGGGTCGGGTCAGGTCGTTTGGCCCGAGGGCGTCCGTTCGGGTGGGCATGCCGGGTGAGGGCGTCCGTTCGGGTCAGGTCGGGTCGTTTGGCCCGAGGGGGCCCGTGTCAGATTTGCTAAGTTGTGACCGCCCGGGTTCCTTGTGCACGTCCGGGCAGCCCGTTTGCCGTTTGCTCCCATGTGCGTCCGTTTGGTCGGGCGCGCCGGGTGAGGGCGTCCGTTCGGGTCGGGTCGTTCGGTCGTGCCGGGTGAGGGCGTCCGTTCGGGTCGGGTCGGGTCGTTTGGCCCGAGGGCGCCCGTGTCAGATTTGCTAAGTCGTGACCGCCCGGGTGCCTTGTGCACGTCCGGGCATGTAACGCCCCAACACTTCATGGGCGCGTTCGATGGAACGGGTGCGCCGGTTGGGTGTTTGGGTGAGCTTGGGCGCCGTGCGACGACGGGCGCGCATCGCACCGTTGGAGAGTCACGGGTGCGCGGGTGTGCGAGCGAGTCATAACGGGCGCGTTGGTGGTGCGACGAGTCAACACAGTTGGCATTATGAGTTTATACCACGGCGGGCGCCCTTGGACGAGCGACCGACGGACGAGTCGGTGGGTTGGCCGTCGCGTTGGGCGCGCGACTGACGCCACACTTGGAGGGCGAGCTAACAAACGGGGGGTCGGCTTGGGTCGGCCGAGCGCCCCAACACCCCACGAACGCGGCGTTTCGTGGGTGTCGACATAACATGTGGGTCGGCTCGTGGTGGAGCGAGCGACCACGACTCACAACGCATTGGTATATATTGGACGAGCGTTGGTGAGTGGAAGGCATCAATCATGCAAGCGAAGTGCAACAACGAACAAGCAAGTCGAGCAACCGCAGCAACGAGTCAACAACTCGTTGGTCGAAGGCGCAGCTGAACGGAGTCGGGTCGAGTCGGGTCGAGCTCGTGCAGGCCGCACCGCAGATTCTGGTCGGGTCGGGTCGTGCGCAGTTCAGGTCGAGTCGGGTCGTTTCTGGGTGTCGAGTAACGGCAGGGGCCCAACACGAAAATTGCGATTCCGGGAGCGTCGGGTGTCGGATTGAGGTACCGTAAAAACCAAAAGGTGCGTAATTCCGAGGAGCATACAACCATACAGGTTTGGGGCTTATTGGACACACGGTGAACTCAGAAAACGCTCTGCACTGATTTGGAGACACGGTTTGAGTGACCCGAGTGACCAGCACTTGGGCAGTTTTGGGTAGAACTTCCGACGGTGAACTTTGATGGTTGTACTTGTCTGTTGTAAGCTAGTTTGAGGATTGGAAAGTCTTAGAACTTGGCCAAGAGGCAAATAGCCTTGATTGTTGTACTTGTACTTTATGAAACATAATATCCGGGCAGACTCATTTTAAAAGGGAGTTGCCCCTCCCTTGTATGTATGGGCGTACTTGTGGTTTGATATTGATGTTTATGTTTATTTCCGCACATTGAAAGAAAATTTTTAATAATAACTAACGAATGTTGCTTAAGGCATAGTCTGGGTATTTGAGTATTTCGCAAAATAAAAAGTACGGCAGTGCCGCACCGGCCTACATAGAGCGGTTGAGAGACACCCGTGGTGTAGGGGCGTGACAGATGGTATCAGAGGCGCTGATACGAATGGAACTCTAATAACACATCTGTTGTTGCACATCAGATGGTATCAGAGCACTGATACGGATTGCATGACAAATGGTATCGGACACCTCCGCAGGGAGCTTTTGCTGAAGCAGGAACACGGTTGCAGATTGCAGTTGGTGTTGAAGCTGACTTATATATTTGGGGTTTCTCTTGAGACCTTAGCTGAAGCAAGGCTTTTGTCAGGGCTAAAGCTAGAAGAAGAGACATGTCGAGTTGGGAAGAATTCGAAGAGAAGACTTGTGAAGCATTGCGATGGATAGAGCAGCTGAACGAAGAAATCCCAAGGATTTGGAACAAACTTGGAGTCGTGGAAAGAAAATTGGTAGAAACTTGGAAGAAGGCTAAGAAGATTCATGAAGAGGTGAATGAGGCTAATATCGCTCTTATGGCCTTGTGCAAGGAGGGGATCTCTTATTCAAACCAAGATGAGTTTGAAAGACTTCAAGACAAGATGGACCAGTTTGAAGGATGGATGGCATTATGCTATGAGCTACAAACTCACCGAGATGAGCTTGTTAAAATTGAAGAGAAGAACCATAAGAAGAGGTTAAAACCTTCTATTATGGGGAAGCAGAATGTTATGGATGTTGTTTTGGGAAAACTTTTACAACAAGTTGAACCAAAGACACCACAAACATTGGAGCTTGAAGCTACAAGGAAAGCAGTTTTGGAGGCTCGAAAGAAGCTTGTGAACATGACAAAGTTCTTGGAGGAAACAAGGCAGGAACACTACAAGGCCCTTGTGCAAGTGGAGGAACGCTTGGAACACATTGGAGACAAGATAGTGGAGATGCGAACTTCCTTGAAAGACTTTCATGGGAGGACTGCTGAACTTGGAGAAACAAAGGATGTTGCAGATGTAGAAGATGTCAAGGATGAACTTGATAACCAAGTTGGACCAAGACCAAGCACGTTGCAAGCATCAATGTTGGATGATTCTCATGAGGATTTTATGACGATGCAAGAGATGAAGGATGAACTTGTGACACAAGTTGAACCAAGACAAGACACATTGCAAGCATTGGTGGGAAAACCACATGGAGATGTTGCAAATGTGAGCATGATCGTGGAGGAACGTGATGAGCAGGTGGTACCAGGATCAAACACATCAAAGGCATTAATGAGGATAGAGGACACTCACTTGAGGAGTTTTCATGGAGATATGAGTTGTGTTTCATGGAAGCATAAGGAGGATGGACCGCATATGGAAATGAGGAGGAAGATGACTTCTTTTCCAACACCATTGGTGACTACTCCTTGGATGCACACGATGAGACCTTGTACATTAATGGAACGAGTGACATGGGATGATTCAAACCTTGTTGAGGCAATTTGTGACCCTACACTTGATGGTCCAAATGCCCGAGACAAGGGTGGAACGTGATGGCCTTTGTGTTGAGAAGGGGTCATGCTTAGCCACATAGAATGGCAAGTGCCCGGCATGACCCATACACTACCTTGGTGGTAGGGCAAGTTGTTGGAGTAGACTTCTTCATGGCTTCAACCAAGATGGAACTCTTGGCAGACCTTTAGTAGGGGAGTAGCTTGAAGGAAGTACTCACATGTAGAGATGATGGAGGTAGGAGTGACCGAGAGCACTTCACTTCGACATGTTGAGACATGATGATGATGAGAGTTGAGTTGAGTTCACTTGGATGAACACATGGGCAGCCAAAGTCATGGACATGGACTACATGGAGATCTTTCTACATGGACTGATGGGACGTTGTTCACCATGAGCAACTTGGACATTGATTGGATGAGCAGCCTATGAGACATTCATATGTTTGCAGGTGAGAACTTGTGATGGCACTCATGGCCAATACAAGTAGGCTTACCAACGCTTTGGATATGATGAGGCATGGGAGTTCATGGTGGAGTTGCATTCATTGGAGAATTCATATTATGGTGATATTGGAGTATCTAACTCATTGAGGAGCTGAGGTCAGGATTGGTTCTGATTTTGATGCATTATGGGATGCATACCTTGGAGCACATTTATGGGGTGTGTTCAGGAGGAGTCACTTGATGGAGATGATAGAGCTGAGACACTTTGGAGTTTGATGGAGATGCAACGATGGATGCATTGGTGGTACACACTTTGGCATGGGCTTGAGTCTACTTGACTTAACCACACTTCTTACTTTGATGATGCTTGGAGGATGAGACTACTTGCATACAAGTAGCACATGGATTAGCATCATGGACAACATGTTGTGGATGAGATGGATACACTTCATGGACCCAAACATGGCACTTGGATGAGATGCAGACTTGATCGAGTTGATGGATGTGACAGATTGCAGGAGGAATGACTAACGCAGGGTATGAGGATGTGCATTCTCACGATGAGAACGCAAGGTTGGATTGATCACCCAACTAGTTCGAGTTGTGGGGTCCGGAAGTGTGCAGAGTTATGCCGGATACATAGCAGATTTTGTTATGTTGAGTTGGTTGGAGTACTTGATGCAGAACTTCACATGGATTTGACGATGGTCGAGGAGATATCTCATGGACATGAACCTTTCCGGTTTATGCGACGATATTTGCGACGATACCGTGCACATGGGTGCAACGACAGTTCGTGCGACGACACTTTATAGCAGTTGCGACGATATTTCACACATGGAGTTGTGAATGGACCATGCGACGATGGGATGAAGTTGTCAAGGGACGAAAACGTTTTGAAGTGGGGGAGAATGTAATGCCCCAACACATCATGGGTGCGTTCGGTGGAACGGGCGCACCGGTTGGGCGTTTGGGTGAGCTCGGGTGTCACACCCCTACACCACGGGTGTCTCTCAACCGCTCTATGTAGGCAGGTGCGGCACTGCCGTACTTTTTATTTTGCGAAATACTTAAGTACCCAGACTACGCCTTAAGCAACATTTGTTATTTATTATTACAAATGTTCTTTCAATGTGCGGAAATAAACATAAACATCAATATCAAACCACATGTACGCCCATACATACAAGGGAGGGGCAACTCCCTTTTAAAATGAGTCTGCCCGGATATTATGTTTCATAAAGTACAAGTACAAAAATCAAGGCTATTTGCCTCTTGGCCAAGTTCTAAGACTTGCCAATCCTCAAACTAGCTTACAACAGACAAGTACAACCATCAAAGTTCACCGTCGGAAGTTCTGCCCAAAACTTCCCAAGTGCTGGTCACTCAGGTCACTCAAACCGTTGCTCTAAATCAGTGCAGAGCGTTTTTTGAGTTCAACGTGTGTCTAATCCGCCCCAAACCTAAATTTTTGGATGCTCCTCGGAATTACGCACCTTTTGGTTTTTACGGCACCTCAATCTGACACCCGACGCTCCCGGAATCGCAATTTTCGTGCTGGGCCCCTGCCGTTACTCGGCACCCAGAAACGACCCGACTCGACCTGAACTGCGCACGACCCGACCCGACCAGAACTGTGGTGCGGCCTGCACGAGCTCGACCCGACTCGACCCGACTCCGTTCAGCTGCGCCTTCGACCAACGAGTTGTTGACTCGTTGATGCGGTTGCTCGACTTGCTTGTTCATTGTTGCACTTCGCTTGCTTGATTCCTTCCACTCACCAACGCTCATCCTATATATATGAACGCGTTGTGAGTCGTGGTCGCTCGTCCCACCACGAGCCAACCCACATGTTATGTCGATGCCCATGAAACGCCGCGTTCGTGGGGTGTTGGGGCGCTCGGCCGACCCGAGCCGACCCCCCCGTTTGTTAGCTCGCCCTCCAAGTGTGGCGTCGGTCGCGCGCCCAACGCGCCGGCCGACCCACCGACTCGCCCGTCGGTTGCTCATCCAAGGGCGCCCGCCGTGGTATAACCTCATAACGCCAACCGTGTTGACTCGTCGCACCACCAACGCGCCCGTTATGACTCGCTCGCACACCCGCGCGCCCGTGACTCTCCAACGGTGCGACGCGCGCGGGTGGAGAGCTCACCCAAACGCCCAACCGGCGCGCCCGTTCCACCGAACGCGCCCATGAAGTGTTGGGGCGTTACATTCTCCCCCACTTAAAAGCGTTGTCATCCCTTGACAACATCATCCCATCGTCGTACGGTCCATTCACAACTCTATGTGTGAAATATCGTCGCAACTGCTACCAAGTGTCGTCGCACGAACTGTCGTTGCACCCATGTGTACGGTATGGTCGCAACTATCGTCGCATAAACCGGAAAGGTTCATGTCCATGAGATATCTCCTCGACCATCGTCAAATCCATGTGAAATTCTGCATCAAGTACTCCAACCAACTCAACATAACAAAACTGCTATGTATCCGGCATAACTCCGCACACTTCCGGACCCCACAACCTGAACTAGTTGGGTGATCAATCCAACCTTGCGTTCTCATCGTGAGAATGCACATCCTCATACCCTGCGTTAGTCATTCCTCCTGCAATCTGTCACATCCATCAACTCGATCAAGTCTGAATCTCATCCAAAATGCCATGTTTCTGGTCCATGAAGTGTTCTCCATCTCCATCTCAATATGCTGTCCATGATGCTAATCCATGTGCTCTACTTGTATGCAGAGTAGGCTCATCCTCCAAGCATCATCAAAAGTAATAAGTGTGGCTAAGTCAAGTAGACTCAAGCCCATGCCAAAGTGTGTGCCACCAAGGCATCCATCGCTGCATCTCCATCAAACTCCAAAGTGTCCCAGCTCTATCATCTCCATCAAGTGAATCCTCCTAAACACACCCCATAAATGTGCTCCAAGGTATGCATCCCATAATGCATCAAAATCAGGACCAATCCTGACCTCAGCCCCTCAATGAGTCAGATAATCCAAGGTCACCATAATATGAAGTCTCCAATGAATGCAACTCCACCATGAACTCCCATGCCTCATCATATCTAAAGCATTGGTAAGCCTACTTGTATTGGCCATGAATGCCATCACAAGTTCTCACTCTGCATACATATGAATGTCTCATAGGCTGATCATCCAACCAATGTCCAAGTTGCTCATGGTGAACAACGTCCCATCAGTCCATCTATAAAGATCTCCATGTAGTCCATGTCCATGACTTTGGCTGCCCATGTGTTCAACCAAGTGAACTCAACTCAACTCTCATCATCATCATGTCTCAACATCTTGAAGTGAAGTGCTCTCGGTCACTCCTACCTCCATCATACATATGAGTACTTCCTTCAAGCTGCTCCCCCACTAAAGGTCTTCCAAGAGGTCCATCTTGTTTGAGCCATGAAGAAGTCTACTCCGCCAACGTGCCCTACCACCAAGGTATTGTGTGGGTCATGTCGGGAACTTGCCATTCTATGTGGCTAAGCATGACCCCTTCCATCACAAAGGTCATCACGTTCCACCCTTGTCTCGGGCATTTGGACCATCAAGAGTAGGGTCACAAATTGCCTCAACAAGGTTTGCATCATTCCATGTCCCTTGCTCCATCAATGTACAAGGTCTCATTGTAGGCATCCAAGGAGTAGTCACCAATGGTGTTAGCAAAGAAGCCATCTTCTTTCTCATCCCCATATGCGGTCCATCCTCCTTACGCTTCCGTGAAACACAAGTCATATCTCCATGAAGACTCCTCAAGTGAGTGTCCTCCATCCTCATCAATGTCTTTGATGTGTTTGATCCTGGCACCACCTGCTCATCAAGTTCCTCCACGATCATGGTCACATTTGCAACATCTCCATGTGGTTTGTCCACCAATGCTTGCAATGTGTCTTGTCTTGGTTCAACTCGTGTCACAAGTTCGTCCTTCATCTCTTCCATCTTCATAACATCCTCATGAGAATCATCCAACATCGATGCTTGCAATGTGCTTGGTCTTGGTCCAACTTGGTTATCAAGTTCATCCTTGACATCTTCTACATCTGCAACATCCTTTGTTTCTCCAAGTTCAGCAATTCGGCCATGAAAGTCTTCAAAGGAAGTTCGCATCTCCACCATCTTGTCTTCCATGTGTTCCAAGTGTTCCTCCACTTGCACAAGAGCCTTGTAGTGTTGTTGCCTTCTTTCCTCCAAGAACTCCGTCATGTTTATAAGCCTCTTTCGAGCCTCCAAACCTGCTTTCCTTGTAGCTTCAAGCTCCAATGTTTGTGGTACCTTTGGTTTAGGTTCAACTTGTTGTAAAAGTTCTTCCTTCACCAAAACAACGTCCAAAACATTCTGCTTCGGTTTTCCCATAGAAGGTTTTAATCTCTTCTTATGGTTCTTTTCTTCAAGCCTAACAAGCTCATCTCGGTGATTTTGTAGCTCATAGCATAATGCCATCCATCCATCAAACTGGTCCATCTTGTCTCGAATTATTTCAGCTTCATCTTGGTTTGAGTCAGAGATCCCCTTCTTTCACAAGGCCATAAGAGCGATCTTAGCCTCATTCACCTCTTCATGAATCTTCTTAGCCTTCTTCCAAGTTTCCACCAATTTTCTTTCCACGACTCCAAGTTTGTTTCGAATCCTTGGGATTTCTTCGTTCATCTGCTTTATCCATTGCAATGCTTCACAAGTCTTCTCTTCGAATTCTTCCCAACTCAGCATGTCTCCTTTTCTAGCTTTAGCCCTGGAAAATGCCTTGCTTCAGCTAAGGTCTCCAAGGAAACCCCAAATATATAAGTCAACTTCAACACCAACTGCAACCCTGCAACTGTGTCCCTGCTTCACCAATTTTTATGCAATCCATATCAGTCCTCTGATACCATCTGTCACGCCCCTACACCACGGGTGTCTCTCAACCGCTCTATGTAGGCAGGTGCGGCACTGCCGTACTTTTTCTTTTGCGAAATACTCAAGTACCCAGACTACGCCTTAAGCAACATTCATTAGTTATTATTACAAATGTTCTTTCAATGTGCGGAAATAAACATAAACATCAATATCAAACCACATGTACGCCCATACATACAAGGGAGGGGCAACTCCCTTTTAAAATGAGTCTGCCCGGATATTATGTTTCATAAAGTACAAGTACAACAATCAAGGCTATTTTCCTCTTGGCCAAGTTCTAAGACTTGCCAATCCTCAAAATAGCTTACAATAGACAAGTACAACCATCAAAGTTCACCGTCGGAAGTTCTGTCCAAAACTGCCCAAGTGCTGGTCACTCAGGTCACTCAAACCGTTGCTCTAGATCAGTGCAGAGCGTTTTCTGAGTTCACCGTGTGTCCAATACGCCCCAAACCTGTATGGTTGGATGCTCCTCAAAATTACGCACCTTTTGGTTTTTACGGAACCTCAATCCGACACCCGACGCTCCCGAAATCGCAATTTTCGTGCTGGGCCCCTGCCGTTACTCGGCACCCAGAAACGACCCGACTCGACCTGAACTGCGCACGACCCGACCCGACCAGAACTGCGGTGCAGCCTGCACGAGCTCGACCCGACTCGACCCGACTCCGTTCAGCTGCGCCTTCGACCAACGAGTTGTTGACTCGTTGCTGCGGTTGCTCGACTTGCTTGTTCATTGTTGCACTTCGCTTGCTTGATTCCTTCCACTCACCAACGCTCATCCTATATATATGAATGCATTGTGAGTCGTGGTCACTCGCCCCACCATGAGCCGACCCACATGTTATGTCGACGCCCACGAAACGCCGCATTCGTGGGGTGTTGGGGCGCTCGGCCAACCCAAGCCGACCCCCCCATTTGTTAGCTCGCCCTCCAAGTGTGGCGTCAGTCGCGCGCCCAACGCGCCGGCCGACCCACCGACTCACCCGTCGGTCGCTCGTCCAAGGGCGCCCGCTGTGGGATAACCTCATAACGCCAACCGTGTTGACTCGTCGCACCACCAACGAGCCCGTTATGACTCGCTCGCACACCCGCGCGCCCGTGACTCTCCAACGGTGTGACGCGCGCCCGTCGTCGCACGGCGCCCAAGCTCACCCAAACGCCCAACCGGCACGCCCGTTCCACCGAACGCGCCCATGAAGTGTTGGGGCGTTACATCGGGCGCCGTGCGACGATGGGCGCGCGTCACACCGTTGGAGAGTCACGGGCGCGCGGGTGTGCGAGCGAGTCATAAAGGGCGCGTTGGTGGTGCGACGAGTCAACACGGTTGGCGTTATGAGTTTATACCATGGCGGGCGCCCTTGGACGAGCGACCGACGGACGAGTCGGTGGGTCGGCTGGCGCGTTGGGTGCGCAACCGACGCCACACTTAGAGGGCGAGCTAACAAACGGGGGGTTGGCTCGGGTCGGCCGAGCGCCCCAACACCCCACGAACGTGGCGTTTCGTGGGTGTCGACATAACATGTGGGTCGGCTCGTGGTGGAGCGAGCAACCACGACTCACAACGCGTTGGTATATATTGGACGAGCGTTGGTGAGTGGAAGGCATCAATCAAGCAAGCGAAGTGCAACAACGAACAAGCAAGTCGAGCAACCGCAGCAACGAGTCAACAATTCGTTGGTCGAAGGCGCAGCTGAACGGAGTCGGGTCGAGCTCGTGCAGGCCGCACCGCAGATTCTGGTCGGGTTGGGTCGTGCGCAGTTCAGGTCGAGTCGGGTTGTTTCTGGGTGTCGAGTAACGACAGGGGCCCAGCACGAAAATTGCGATTCCGGGAGCGTCGGGTGTCGGATTGAGGTGCCGTAAAAACCAAAAGGTGTGTAATTCCGAGGAGCATCCAACCATACAGGTTAGGGGCGGATTGGACACACGGTGAACTTTGATGGTTGTACTTGTCTGTTGTAAGCTAGTTTGAGGATTGGCAAGTCTTAGAACTTGGCCAAGAGGAAAATAGCCTTGATTGTTGTACTTGTACTTTATGAAACATAATATCCGGGCAGACTCATTTTAAAAGGGAGTTGCCCCTCCTTTGTATGTATGGGCGTACTTGTGGTTTGATATTGATGTTTATGTTTATTTCCGCACATTGAAAGAATATTTGTAATAATAACTAACGAATGTTGCTTAAGGCGTAGTCTGGGTACTTGAGTATTTCGCAAAAGAAAAAGTACGGCAGTGCCGCATCGGCCTACATAGAGCGGTTGAGAGACACCCGTGGTGTAGGGGCGTGACAGGGCAGCCCGTTTGCCGTTTGCTCCCATGTGCGTCCGTTTGGTCGGGTCGTTCGGTCGTGCCGAGCGAGGGCGTTCGTTCTGGTCGGGTCGTTCGGTCGTGCCGGGTGAGGGCGTCCGTTCGGGTCGGGTCGTTCGGTCGTGCCGAGTGAGGGCGTTCGTTCGGTCGTGCCGGGTGAGGGCGTCCGTTCGGGTCGGGTCGTTCGGTCGTGCCCGGTGAGGGCGTCCGTTCGGGTCGGGTCAGGTCGTTTGGCCCGAGGGCGCCCGTGTCAAATTTGCTAAGTTGTGACCGCCCGGGTGCCTTGTGCACGTCCGAGCGGCCCGTTTGCTATTTGCTCCCATGTGCGTCCATTCGGGTTGGGTCGTTTGGTTGTGCTGGGTGAGGTCGTCCGTTCAGGTCGGGTCGTTCGGTCGTGCCAGGTGAGGGCGTCCGTTCGGGTCGGGTCGTTTGGTCGTGTGGCACGATTGCATCCGTTCGGGTGGGCGTGCCGGGCGAGGGCGTCTGTTCGGGTCGGGTCGGTTCGTTTGGCACGAGGGCGCTCGTGTCAGATTTGCTAAGTTGTGACCGCTCGGGTGCATTGTGCACGTCCGGGCGGCCCGTTTGCCATTTGCTCCAATGTGCGTCCGTTCGTGTTGGGTCGTTCGGTCGTGCCAAGTGAGGGCGTCCGTTCGGATCGGGTCATTCGGTCGTGCCGGGTGAGGGCGTCCGTTCGGGTGGGTGTGCCGAGCGAGGGCGTTCGTTCGGGTCGGGTCGGGTTGTTTGGCCCGAGGGCGCCCGTGTCAGATTTGCTAAGTTGTGACCGCCCGGGTGCCTTGTGCACGTCCGGGCGGCCTGTTTGCCATTTGCTCCCATGTGCGTTCGTTTGGTCGGGCGTGTCGTGTCGTGCCGGGTGAGGGCGTCCGTTCGCTGGGGTCATGCTCGGTCGTGTCGGTGAGGGCGTCCGTTCGTGCCGTGTCGTTGGTCGGCGGGCACAATGGCGACTTTTCTAGTGGGCGTGCCAAAGCAGGGCGTCCGCTTCTCGGTTGGGTCGGGTCGCTGGGTCCGAGGGCGCCCGTGTCAGATTTGCTAAGTTGTGACCGCCCGGGTGCCTTGTGCACGTCCGGGCGGCCCGTTTGCCGTTTGCTCCCATGTGCGTTCATTTGGTCGGGCGTGTCGTGTCGTGCCGGGTGAGGGCGTCCGTTCGTGCCGTGCGGCACGATGGCGACCGTTCGAGTGGGTGTGCTGGGCGATGGCTTCCGTTCGGGTCGGGTCGGGTCGTTTGGCCCGAGGGCGCCCGTGTCAGATTTGCTAAGTTGTGACCGCCCGGGTGCCTTGTGCACGTCCGGGCGGCCCATTAGCCGTTTTCTCCCATTTGCGTCCGTTTGGTCGGGTGTGCCGTGTCGTGCCGGGTGAGGGCGTCCGTTCGGGTGGTCGTGCCGGGGGAGGGCATCCGTTCGGGTCTGGTGGTTTGGCCTGAGGGCGCCCGTGTCACATTTGCTAAGTTGTGACCGCCCGGGTGCCTTGTGCACGTCCGGGCGGCCCGTTTGCCGTTTCCTCCCGTGTGCGACCATTTGGGTGGGCGCGTCGTGTCGTGCCGGGTGAGGGCGTCCGTTCGGGTGGTCGTGCCGGGTGAGGGCGTCTGTTCGGGTCGGGTGGTTTGGCCCGAGGGCGCCCGTGTCAGATTTGCTAAGTTGTGACCGCCCGGGTGCCTTGTGCACATCCGGGCGGCCCGTTTGCCGTTTGCTCCCATGTGCGTCCGTTCGGGTGGGCGCGTCGTGTCGTGCCCGGTGAGAGCGTCCGTTCGAGTTGGGTCGTTTGGTCGTGCCGGGTGAGGTCTTCCATTTGGGTCGGGTGGTTTGGCCCGAGGGCGGGCGTGTCAGATTTGCTATGTTGTGACCGCCCGGGTGCCTTGTGCACGTCTGGGCGGCCCGTTTCCCGTTTGCTCCCATGTGCGTCCGTTTGGTCATGCGCGACGTGTCGTGCCGGGTGAGGGCGTCCGTTCGGGTCAGGTCGTTTGGCCCGAGGGCGCCGTGTCAGATTTGTTAAGTTGTGACCGCCCGGGTGCTTTGTGCACGTCCGGGTAGCCCGATTGCCATTCGCTCCCATGTGCGTTCGTTCGGGTGGGCGCGCCGTGTCGTGC